>OX463855.1:20986276-21277517 GCA_949825065.1 Odontocerum albicorne
CGGCATGGAAGTCGGGGGGGGATGACATGAAACTTGTAAACTATTCATAACTCTCAATGCGTTAGACAGAAAAAAAACATTTTGAAGGTCAAGTAAAAGATTTAAGGTTCAATTATCTCTTACTATAATCTAAATAAAAATTAATCAAGTACTCTTCGGTTATGGCTGATACTAGTACATACCATCACGTTATGCCCCTTTGGAAGTTTGCAAAAAGCTCCACGCTTTCCTATCCAAGTGGACAACTTTTTCCTCGTTCATATGTATACACATTTTCATACATGCTATTTTGTTTCTCATACTTCTTACATTTTCCTCAGTTAAAATTTCGCCAATTATCTCCTTCCATTTTTTCTTTCGTCCAGCTCTTTCTCGATCTTCATTAATTTTACAGTATTATATTTGTTTTCCTGCATTTCTGAGTTCCCGTATTGCATTTTTCTCTGCAGTCTGCGCAATAAAATGGGGTAGTTTATGCCAAAAGACTGCGGTATATGACGCATCAATAGAATTATCGCCATAATAGTAAATTATCGGCACCTTAATGAATAAATTATCAGTGAGTAATCCTACTTAGTACAAAGTCACTAGAAAGTATCGACGATTGAAATGGTCATTCATATAAATGTTAATCATTATTTCTGACCATCAAAACTTGGCATTTTTAATAAAACTGATAAACGCTGTTAACCTTATTCAAGGTATTGACTACAAACTCGAGAAAAATCTAAGTCAATTGAGAGCAATATTATTATAAATAAAATTCGAGACAAAAAGTATTAAAAGAGTATGTATGTACTCGTATATCTGACAAAACAGAGAGCTTTGTACGAGCGGAAGTATTTAACTTAAATTATGAATGATTGGGATATCATTATAATTTGTGTGATAACTTAATAAAAAAAAAACAATTTATGACTACGAATCAGAATTCGAAAATCGCATGCAGTTTTCTTAATAATATAGGCATTTTTGTCAAGCACATGCTATCGTTAATTTATTTTTACCATGTTCGATACCGACCTCAAAACTGTCCTATATTTTAATGCAATCGATGATGTCAAAAATATAATTTGTATAGAATATAGCATAATCGTTAGAGGGTTTTAAAGTACTTGCTGTACATTTCTACTAATAGTGATTTTATATATAGCTGAAAAAAAAAATTTTAATTAGGTAAGATCCCATATATCAGAATGACATTTAATAATATATTAACGCATCTCTATGTTTGGTATTTTATTAAAACAAACATACCATCACACCGTTTTCTTGTCGGGGTAGGCACAGAGAAATATTCAGATTTTCTTATCGCGACACACATATTTCGCCTCTTCTATTGTACATCCATACATCTCATACAACTCCTACGATTTCTCAGACTTTTTACTTCAAAATATCAATAACTTGATTCAACCATACTCTCCTTGGTATACCTTTGCCCCGCCTTCCACTAAAATTTGCACTGTTTATTTGTTTTGTTAATCTTTTTTCGTTCATAAGTTAATTCTGCATGTCCAAACTTTTTCAGAATGGTCTTCTTGATCCTTATTAACACATCAGTCTTAAGTTCGCATTCATCCATTCTCCCTTCATTCCGTATTCTACCATACATTATCACTTCATTCCATATTTAGTCAAACATTATCGCCCCGTGCATTATTCTCAGTGCATGCATGCAACAGCATTTATTCGGCTCCTTGAAGTTTTTTAGAAGTAGACTATCATCTAAGAGCATTTTAATACCGTGCGGATCGATTATACAGGGTGTCCCAAAGGGCAACGCCAAGCCGATATCGAAGAAGAGGCCAGCTTATGAGATTTCAGAATAAAAATTTTTTTTTTGAAAAAGCCTTATACTTTTCGAGTTATAGGCATTTCTTCGAAAATTGTAAAAGTAGCTACCCTAAGCCGAATGTTTGTATATTGTGACTAAAAATTGCCATATTTTATGATTTTAATGATTGTATCGCAATCCTAGATAGACCTGTTATTAGTCGGAGTCGGATATAAAACAAAAAAAAAGAGTCGGATAAAAAACTAGTGCATCCGCCGTATCGTTTGTCTCGCTCAAAATTTTTGAATTCGATCTTTAATTTCAGAAATTAATGTTTTAAAATTATTTTTAAAAGAGTAGTAGATATGTATTGTACCATTTTGAAATCCTGACTAAACAGGCCAACTTTTAATGTAACTTGCCAGGTTAGCGTAGTACATTATTTTTACAGTATGATGAGTTAAAGTTGGCTGATAAAAAATATTATTTTTTACGATCGGACAAAAACAATTTTTTTTTCAAACGTGCAATTTTTTTTTTGTTTTATATCTGACTCCGACTAATAGCAGGGCTATCTACAATTGCTATACAGCCATTAAAATCATAAAATATGGCAATTTGTAGTCACAGTATACAAACATTCGGCTCAGGGTAGCTACTTTTACAATTTTCGAAGAAATACCTATAACTCGAAAAGTATAAGGCTTTTTCAAAAAAAAAATTTTAATTCTGAACCCTCATAAGCTGGCCTCTTCCTCGATACCGGCTTGACGCTGCCCTTTGGGACACCCTGTATATGTTTTAGTGCACGATTGACCTTGTTTCCTATTCTACACGCCGTTGACTAAAACAAATAGTACAAATCCCATTGCTGACAAATTTAGGTCACATGACAGTCAGGGCAGATTTATACATAACATATATAAATATTTAAGATATATGATATCTATTGACATAAAGAAGATTATAAGATAGTGCTATACTTATCCATCAGTATGGAAGTATAAATAATATAATATTGTGCATAACAAGATGTATGAATGTGGAGGAGGCGAAATTTGTGTGCTTGGATAAAAAATATGGAGATATGTTATCTCTGTCTACTCCGCAAGGGGCGCAACGTGAAGAAATGTATGTATGTAAATTAGTCGCAATATTATCAAGACGCTCCATCGTATACAAATTCTCGAGTTTGAGACCATATCATAATATAAACGCTTTATAATGTATACTCCAGTGTGTACGAGTATTAAATAACTTATGCAGTTAACAATAAAAAAATCGTCATAAACTGCTCTACAAGAATACTAATTATACGGAAGTTAGACCCGAGTTGATCATTTCTCGATCAAGTTGTGCACAATGCATGTAAGTTACGCGCACAGCTAACTGGAAAACGTTGAATTTATGTTGGTCAACGTTACGCATAACTTGATCGGGAGATAGTCCATCCGGGTGTAAGGGTTTATGTTTAAGTATAATACAATACATACAGAGTAAAACAGTAAAACCAGTAATGGTAAAAAGTTAAAATAAAAGGGGGGAACATGAAGGTGTTGAGTTAAAAGTGATATGGGGGACGGACTCACTCTGGTGCTTGTCGGCGAGCTGTATGAGCGGGCTGGGCAGGTCCCGCCGCCGGTAGAAGCACATCACCTTGGCCTCTACATTTCCCGACGCTGTTTTGTTCAGTTCCTCTATCCGCCGGATCTGATACGGCAGCGTCGACGACGTTTCGAAATACACACAGTCTGAAAATAAAACATACTAAATTAGTGAAAAATTTAAGCTAAGAATCAACACATAGGTCACATGTCATAAAGAATATCGAAATAACGAACTTTCTGTTTAACAAATACTTTTTAATCAAACAAACGTATATAAACTAATGTTTTACGAATTTCGTTTTAACAAAATAAATTTTTCAATAAACTGAACATTTTACGACCGAAAACGCCTCTGAAGGCATCCAAACCGACATACTTGGATGATACAAGCTTTATTTAATTAATGAATAATGAATTTGGACACTCAAATGAAATGATAAAAAATATATATTCAATTGATAAAAGCTTAGCATATTATTTAACATGCGAGCTGGAACGCTTTAAACTTAATTTTTTATCTCTAAATTGTACAGCATTTTTACAACTTTTGTATTTGAGAGTTATACGTGCAGTAAAAATGCATTACATAACAAAATGATAATGATAAATGGACTTATGCCTCCTGATATGAAAGTATCGTTGTAGGAAACTTTGAAGGGATTGGAAAAGTTTCGGGTGTATCAATCCTGTAGCACTGATGAACCCAGAAAATGTGTTTAAATAATTATGTGTATTGAATATGCAATCATTAATACTTCTGGCAAAAAAACAGTCCAGTCAAAATAACACCATACTTAGAAAAAAAAATCTGCGTATTTGAACAGCTTTTCAGTCGTAAAAAACTTTTTTTTAGTGTTTATGGCCCCATAAATGTTATAATGAGATTTGACATATATCCTTAAAAAATATTTTGCCGTCATTATGGAGTGGTATAAGAGGTTTGAGCAAAACTACGAGGAATTCAATAAACTACAAACATTTTATCAAAACGATTTATTATCCATCGTACATATAGTAGTTATCGCGGACACTAAAGAACTAGCAAAATTCCCTGGCAATGGCCGTTGCTCACTCTATAGTATTAAAGATACGTTTGTTTCAATTGTGTTTTTAATTAACTTTTCTTCTTTTTTGTGTTAAAGAAATAATTTTGTAACCTCGTTCGTACCCAGCCGCACGAGTTATCTAACTCGTGCGAATAAGTTACGAGTATGTTGATAGGAACAGATTACCACTTAAAAATAAACTCACTAGATGTACTCGTATATTTTACATTAAAGTGCCTAGTAAATATATTTCGACGCGTGTTTCATTAAATAAGAAAAATATTACAAAAATGTTAAACTGAACGTGGAAAAGTTTCCACATGATCCCCAAACAGACCAAATGAAAACCGTAACCAACATTTCACCCGACAATACTGTAATAAATCGCTTGAAAGAAACCGGCTTGCCAGAAACAATTGTGTCCTATGAGGCTGAAATAAGAACAATATGAAGAAAAAGAAAAGATAGCCTCGTAACATTTAGAAAATATGGCAGAAACACATAAGCATAGAACGAAAAGCAATGAGTATCATATTCTAGGGGAAAAATCGTATCGGGTAATCTGTCAAAAAAAAATTAAACAAAAACTAATAATTATCCCCATTACAATTTGACAAACTTTAGCGAGGAAGTTTATTTTTTTCTCCCCCATCACTTTTCGGCAAATGGTATTCTACGCTGATTTCACATTAGCTTATCGGCAAGGTATTATCTTCCTGTTGCAAAATAATCGAGTAGGCTTTCAACGTTAGTTCAAGCACAACTGTTCTGTATACTTTTCTGGCTTCACCGATAACCCTTTTTCATTTTTTGTAATCATTTCAAGTATTTGTCATGTAGCAACAACAAATCTTTTACGTTAAGACATTGTCACTAAATTAAAAAAAAATAAAATAAAAAGTAAACGCTGAATCCAAGCGCACCCAACTAATAATTGGCGAACACGTCATCAACTAGAAATTCCGATCGATAACGAAATAAAAATTTCGCCTGTTTTATTTTCTCTTATATATCATTTTTGCCAGATTGAATTTGGCATTTATGTAATCAAATGAAAAAATATTTTTACATGTTAAACAATATTTAAAAATGCTATAGAAAAACAAACGAAATTATATACAGCCTCGATTAATCCGCAACCAGGTTAATGCGACTCCGAATAATCGAAACTTTATTGTATCACCAATATCGAAGGTGAGTTTTGCATGTGATTAAAAAATTGTTTCATTAACCCATTCGGCGCAGTACATAAATAACTTGGGTTGTGATTACATTATCAGTATCACGGCCTATTGGGATCGACAGAGAGAATAGATTTCCACTTCATTCTATCCTAGTACACATTCGCTTTTACCACGTCCACACACCTCGTCATGCATCTATTATAAAGAATTTTCACTCTTCCCTCTTTCAGAATTTAATTCATTTGGTCGTGCCACGTGCGTGGTTGTGATTTAGAAAAATAGAGAACCTTTGGTTAAGATTTACAAAATATAGAACAATCAGACCATTCTAAAAAAGTTAAATTTGAGTCATTCGGCGAGGAATCGGCGAGGGTACTAAATACAAATCGACGAACAGTCTCGGACGACGGAATATGCTAAGATTAACATTACTAACGGCTCGAGTAGCAGTGTGTTCTGTTTGTGTGGACAAAAAGATGTTATCAACTAAAGATTAAATACTTTATTTTGCATATTCAACCCCCATTTGTTAGGGGCAAACCGCTCTCACCGCACTATTGAAAAACGAATGATTAATGTTTTGTTGACAATAATAAACCAAAACGCGAATTTAATGCGAAACGAAAAGATTTCTACTATTAAGAACAGGAACAACGTAGAATTGGCAGATGGAGAACAATACGCGGGCGGAGTAGAGCAGGACTGGGATGCTATTTTCGAAAGGATCTAAAATATATTCACCTGGAAGAGTACGAAGTAAGCGCTACAGCCCCGACTCTAGTAGACAAGGGCAAGATAAGATAACATTAAGAACATATTTAATGAAAAAGTATTTTTGAATAAGGAACAAAAATATTCAAATTCCTAAAGAATAGTAATTTAAAGACCATATTTTACGTTTATCCCTTATCCCTGAGACGAAAACACAAAATGACAATTTTTATGGTCCAAGTTTTAAGGAAAAGAAAAACTAGAAGGAACAATTTGGTTTATGATTTATTCTAGAAGGAATTATCGGATGGAATAAAATAATCTCATTTACTTTACTTTACTTTACTACCTTAATCTTGAAAAATAAGGAGGGTTCATTAAATCTTATCAACATTTCAAAGGACAAACGTTAAACTATTATATATTACAAATTATAATAATACTATACTCGTATTGGAATTTTAAAACGATAATTTAATTAAATATTAAAACAAAATTTTACGTTTTGAGGGAAAATATAATTTATTGAAATTAATCAACAATTTACGTAATTTTATAACAATACACTACGTTGTGTCAAACTGTTCATAATTTATAACATTTTTTTATCTTTTTTATGATAAGAATTGAATAAAAAGAGATCAAAGCGGTGATATTTAAAACTAGCTAATTAAAAAAAAAAACATTTGATCTTATCCTTAATTATACATTTCTATTATTTCGTTACAAATTATATAAATAAACAATGGTTTATTTCTATCAGAAGGGTGAGACACCATTTAGGGAGGGTTGAAAACGCATAGCAGAATACAATATTTAGTTTCTGAAAGATTTCAGCAAAACTAATATGGCGGGCAGTGCTCTTGGAGTATTTAAAGTAAGGTTCGTGACCTGCCACAGTATACTAGTATAGTTAGATTACTGAAGAATCATTACCATTAGCTTTACATATTTAATTGTTTTACATGTTAAGGATTTTTGAACTTTTATTTATTTTTTTATATTCACTTATTTTTATGTTAAGTATATCATATAAGCAGCCTCCGTGGTAAGACGCATGTCTTCCAGCCCGAAGGTTGCGAGTTAATGCCCGTTGGAACCAAGTTATTAGAAAAAAGGTCTCAGTCTGGTATTCACTTACGGCCTCTTTAACAACTTTCTGGTTGGTTGGTAGGTCGGCATCTGACATTAAATTCGCCAGGTTGTAATGTGTACAACGAAAGTGTCATACAATAAAATCACTTTGCCATGGAGTCACGTTACAGCTGTTATTTTAAGGAGTGTACGTCGATGCTGAGATCGAACAAGAAAGTCCGTAGACTCACAATACAGCCACTGTTGACTGACTAGTAAGCCTGGATTGGCCACGTTCTCCGAGCTCAACATCGAGGACTGAAGGGATAAAGCGCGTGATCGATAGAACAGTCTGATGGGGCATCGTACGGGAGGTTAAGGAGCTACAGGACATGTACAGCCATCGGATAAAAAGAAAGTATACTAACATGACGAACTCGGTGGCCTGGTTGGTAAGACATTTGTTACCAAACCGGGGGGTGTGGGTTCGATTCTCGTTGGTACTCAGATAAAACAGGTTCCAGACTGGTTTCAATTTGAAGAGATTGCCATATAGTAATAAAATCGCCAGGTTGTACTGAATACAACGAAAGTGTAATAAAAAAATCGAAGGAAAATAAATGATTTTGCGTGAACCAAAGATGGAGAAAGTTTGCTTGCATGATGAATTGGATACATTTTTTGGTGACATATTACATCAGTATAATTCATTCACAAGACTCACTTCTTACAAAATATCTTGTCAATATTTTGCCCCCGAATGGAAAAAATTCTATTCCATTGTGTAGTCGTAAATTCTTCTTTAATAATCACGCTCGAAATCGAGAATTGACTATACAAGAGTACTGAAGCTGTTAGGTTTATACTGAATTATTCAAGTCATCATAATATGCGAAGCAATGATTGAAATTCAAAATTGTGAATAAGTGCTCTATAAGTAGCAGTCGACTTCTCACACTTGTTGAACCGTTCACATTTCCGATTTTATATTGGATATTAAATCTAAAAAAAAACGGATATTCAAATTCCGTAGGCAATAAAATATTCGTATCATAAGGTGAACAACCTTTCTCAGCTTCCTATAAATTTGTTCTCAAAATTTAACATGAAGAAGATAGAAATATTCCACAAGAGTCATCAATTTTTAAAGTATTTTAAATGTCGTCTATCCAACCAAATTTGGGGGTTCCCAGCCAATGGGCAATGTTCAATTGATTACGTTCATGAGAATAGATAATATAAGCACAAACACAGTCAGTTCACGCTATCAAATTTTGAAACAAGCCCACGTTCATCAAATAAGAACATTTAATAATGTTATACGATGACATTCGAGATACTCGGCTACTTACAGGAGTAAAGTGAAGATATTGTTCTTGCCGGGATGAATTGATTGAATGGTAAGAACGAATTTGCTTAGTTATGTTATTCGACTTGAACTGTTTTTTTCTATTCCATAACACTGCTTACATCCTTACATGTCAATGTTAAATTAAATTATACATGTTTTTTTTCAATTTTTGTATCAAAAAGGTCATTTGACCATTACAATATAATAGAATTAAAATAAGACATCCCAAAATGGAATGTTTTAAGATCTTATTAAAGCTGCACACGCCACCTATATCTCTGATACTAGGAATAATTCCACACCACAGGACCAACAACGGCAAAAGCTTTATTATTAGGTCCTTACATATGAAATTGGCGTTTTGTTTGGGAGGAACATAAAGTTGATTTTTTTTTAATATAATATATTTATTTAATCAAAGTATGTACCATTGCTATCTATGCACTTTTGCCATCTCATAGGTAGTTCATCGATCCCTTTACTAAAAAAACCATTCGGACGGGAATCAATAAAATCTTTGAAGTCGGTTTGGACTGCCCCATCGGAGTTGAATTTTTTCCCTTGCAAGAAGTTATCCAAATTTCGAAAAAAATAGTAATCTGTTGGGGCAAGGTCCGGAGAGTACGGTGGATGTCTTAGACATTCCAATTGAAGCTCTTCTAATTTGGTAGCCGTCTGTTGTGCAGTGTGTGGTCTAGCGTTATCATGAAGCAGCAGTGGCCTAGAGCGATTAACCAGCCTCGGTTGTTTAGCAGCTAGCTTTTCCACCATGGTTTGCAGTTGCTGACAATAGACATCTGCCGTAATCGTCTGGCCAGATTTAAGAAAGCTGTAGTGAACGACACCAGCACTAGTCCACCAAACGCTCACAAGTAACTTTTTTGGAGTCAATTTTCGCTTGGGGCATGGTTTGGCTGGTTCGGCAGGGTTCAGCCATTGCGATGAGCGCTTCCGATTATCATACAGGATCCACTTTTCATCACAGGTAATGATTCGATTCAAAATCCCTTCATTATTGTGCCGGTTGAGTAATGCAACGCAGCAGTCAACGCGCGTTTGTTGATTTGCTTCACTCAATTCGTGAGGTACCCACCTTTCAAGCTTTTTCACCTTCCCAATTTGCTTCAAGTGGATTAAAACAGTTTTATCACTAACACCGCAGCCTGCAGCTAACTCGGACGTGGTTTGCGATGGATCCGCTTCCACAATAGCCTTCAATTCTTCATTATCAACTTTGGTCTCCGGCCGTCCACGGGGCTTTTTCTGCAGGTCGAAATTTCCAAAACGAAAACGTTGGATCCAAAAACGCACTGTGTTTTCTTTTGCGGCACCGTCGCCATACACATCATTAATCCTTCGAGCCGTTTCTGCAGCACTGGTGCCACGGTGGAACTCGTACTCGTAAATAACGCGATATTTCAAGTTTTCCATTTTGTAAACTGAGTGACGCAAAGAAAAAAAACAATTGAGGAAAAAACAAATGAATTATAATTTTCGAAACACAAATACTTGAGTAAATAGCTGTATAAATTTGAATTTGGAATTCCTAACCAAAGAGAAGATATTTGAGATCAAAGTTGCCAGTACGGCAAAACGCCAATTTCATATGTAAGGACCTAATATAATACCCCGCTCTGTTGGATTGATTTGGAACTATGAATTTGTTAGATGAAAAATAAATCTATCTCAAAATTCCACTTCTCTCCGAAGGAATATCCCTTAGACACAGATTCGAAATATACAATGGACACCTCTTATTAAGCGACTTGAAAACAGAGACAAAGTTTGAAATCAACCCGTTCGCGACAATTTAACTTTGGTTGAAGTCAAAAATGCAACTATTAAGATGACGACGATATTACACTTATTAAATTGTCACTTTGACCACATTTATAATAATAAAAAAAATGAGAATTCCTATAGCACTATCAACAGAGACAGCTCTAAAGGGTGATTTAGATGTATAAAATACAACTTCACTTTATTCGGGAATTTCCACTCACATTCTGCGAAAATAAAAATAATACAATTCAATGAAAAAAGTTACTTTTAGAATGCAAGGATGGCGGCTACTGCGGTCTTCCAATTGGGAGAATAAGTTGCGAAAGACTAACAAAACAAAACTGAAAAACGAAATGGAAGTAAACCGAGGAAAGAATATAGTTGAAATAATTTAAACTGAGCGGAAGGTGAAAAATATGATAAACAGAAGATATATGGATATGGTCGATGCAAAAGCTGTATGCGTGGAAAAAAAGGATTCATCATCTCTGTCTGCCCCAAAAGCGACATTATTAGACAGTTAAATGGAATTTTAACCGAGTGAAAGATGATAATTATGAGAAACAGAAGAGCATCCTACAACAAGGTATATATGCATGTGAGTAAGGTAAAAGCTGTACGCGTGAACAAAAAGTCCAAGATTTGTCTTCTCTACCAATCCTCAAAAGGGAGATGGAAGTGATGGTAGGTATGTGTTTTAGGAAAAATAAATAACCATGGAACCTTCACCTTCGCACTGAATGCACAAAAAGACAATTTCGGGCATACAAATTACTTTTTAATCCATACATCTTCCAGACGAAAAAAAAACATATTTTCGCCATTTCCAATTAATAGGGATGAAATATGAAAAATGTCGACGTTCTTGCAGGGGAGAAAGGAATGATCTGATTTAACATTTACGATTCTGTCAACTTACGCGAGATTACACTTTATTTTTAACACGTTACACAAGATGCATTAAATATTCTGCGGCTCAAGCAGATTCTATTTTATTACGTTTGATTTTCATACATTTTCATTATATGATACGAGTATATGTATATCGTACATATTTATTTATTTGCTTTTATTCAGCACCTAATTCTTTTGAATGTAACAATTTAAAATTCTCAACAATAAATCGCCACATGGAGCTGTTATTCAAGATAAATACCGTATTGAGCATATCATTTATTTATTTGAGCTCTTGAAAGTCTTTGGAGTCAGTTCACAGGAACTAATGTTTACCATAAGTAGGGTGAAAATGAGCACGATGAGGTGGTTTGAACATGTTGAACAGATGAGTAAAGAAATACTTACTGAAATTTTTTTAATGCATGCATATGTGGAAGTCGTGCTAGAGGATGACTGAAAAAAGTTTAGTTGGACCAAGTGAATGCTTTTTTTCAATGAGTAAAAGAAACAGGAATAACTGTATAAAAATATGCATTGATGTGGAAAAGGTGAAGCAAATATGTTGTGATAGGAAAGTTTGGCAGTCGTTCCTCTTTGCCTACCCAAATAGAAAAATGGCATGATGGTGTAAAGCATAACTATTATCTTGATTAACTGTTGTTTTTATGCTTAATTTATTTCTTTCAAATAATCATACATCAGACAACAGTAATTTCTAATTACTGTAATTTTCTCTGAAGTATGATTGATGTATGCATAATAATTGGCTTTACTCTGTATCAAAATTAAAATTTAAAAAAAAACGAGTATATACTTTGAATAACATTGGGGCATATATCAGAGCACAATTATGGTATATAACATACCTCTTGGTGAACGAGAGGGGGATTGGCTTACAAAAATTCAACAAAAATACACTTTCTCAGTAACATAGTTAAATTATTTCTTGACTCTTCGAAAAGACTATAGTTTCACTTGGTGGTGCCATTTTTTACATAAAAGTAAAAAATAAGTAAAATAAAAAACTTATTTTATATTTTTGTGTTCATCACAGGTTTAATTTAGGTTCACAACTAGTTTCGAAGACCACCGTCTTCTTTGTCAGGATAATATAAACTGACAAAGAAGACGGTCTTCGAAACTAGTTGTGAACCTAAATTAAACCTGTGGTGAACACAAAAATATAAAATAAGTTTTTTATTTTACTTATTTTTTCCTTTTATGTAGTTAAATCATGTCTCAGATACAATTGCGCTCCCCTGAAGATGAGGTGAAAGCCTTGAAACCGGCAGGGTTATACCGTCACAAAAAAGTGGAATAAACAGTGTTTGATAAAAATAAATTACAATGTCTTTAAACCTCCACAACGTTAATGCCTTAACTATAAACAACAAACATGTTATTCATGAAGCCCATTAAATGTATATCCTGGATCAGCCATGTCGTGTCTGTAATTCAAATACAAAATATCAGATGTTAGTTTTATTTCACGAGTGGTTGCATGCAAATTTCGCCGCCTAAATATAATTTTGCATAAGGCTGCAGATCATTTTTGACATAAAGCATCTGGAAAACCTTTATTATTATAAATTATAGTACATTATTGTATATTATTACACTTTCGTTTTATACATAACCTGGTGGGTTTATTGTCAATCTCTTCCAATTAACCAGAAATATGTTAAAGTGGCCTTAAGTGAAAAATCAGACTTCAAACTCTTTTTAAGAAAAATGGGAACCAACGGGTATCGCACCTGCAAACCACGAGTGGTGACAGACTTACCAACTAGGCCACAGACGCCATGGAGTTGGTATGACTTGACTCACATTATACGAGTAAAAAAATTCCTCATTTGACTTGACTCACATAGGAAGAAATGCCCATTCGGATATTTATATTATTCCGTTGAATATGGTTTAAGACGGACTTTATGGAAACAATAATTCACAAAAAATTAACACGCTAATATTGCTAGATTTTAAGTTTTGTCTTAAAATAGTTTAAATAAAAATCATCGTCATCCTTATATTGATCTAGTTTGAGTCTTGGAATATGGAGAATGATGTCTCATACGTTTTTTGTGGAAGTTACACAGATGAAAAAAATAAGGTGTTGAGATAACACACAATGATGTTTGTTTTTTTCCACAAAGGTGACGATCCTATTTTCATGCGAAATGAGAGAACTGAGCCGCGGATGGCAACAATAAGAAGTGTGATGGCACCGAGACATTCCGCCCGGTGGATTAGCAGGGGGATGGGTTATTGCGGATGGTGGGGGTGAGGGTTTTATATATAGTGATGGAGTGGGTCGTGGGTTGGGTTTTGGGTAGGGTGTGGGGAGTGGGGGGACGAGATGTAGGGGGGCGCCTCCCTCCCGGCGCCCACACAACACCCCGCCTAGAATAATCAATACCGCCGGTGAACAAGTGAACCCCGGGGGGCAAGGGGACGTGTGGAGGGGGGCACGGGGGTGCGCTGGTGGGGGGGCACTCGCGCATTAGATGCGTTATTCACACGAATGGATTGTGAAGAAGCTGACCGCGACACAAGACAGAATCACCACAAAAAATTGACATTTAAAAATAACTTGAAACAGACGCTTACGGGTGACAAAGAAAGACGCTACACATCTGACACACGTATTCTGATAACAGTAACTAGTGATATTCGAATAACTTTATCTAAAGTGAAGGTTAAGACAGTGAAGGTTGTGGTGGTTTTATTCTGGGAGGCTAGTTTAACGCAATGTTCCCTTCCAAGACAGGGCATATTAACTAATATATTGGTACTTAAATAAAAAGTCTGAATATGCAGTAAAAACACAATAAAAAGTCTTAATATGCTACTGCATAAGATTTCCCGATGTGGATGGCGCTGGAATCTATATACCTTTGTGGAAAAATCTAATGATGAATGGTTGCTTAACATTATCATTAGAACAAATAGTAATGATCAGATAAGTATAATATTAACAAATGAACGCAAACTGAATGATGGCAATGGAAGATGGCCCATAAAAATAGCCGAAAACACGGTGGAAGATCGTAAAAGAAGCGAGTATCTGGCGATCCGCCCCATTGTGCCCGCGTTAAAATTATACGACTCCTCGGCTCTTTATTACGCGTCGCGCTGAATCAACTGAGGAATCAATTTTATGATCAGAAAACTGGCGTTTATTTAAATTTTACATACTCAAATGGGAATTTATTCATATGTATAGGTTATAAAATAATACATTATTTGAAATCGGTTCCAGTACGCCTTCCAGTGGAACCAACATCCTGTGTACGTTGAGACTTCCCCTTATACAAAATATCTATCAAGGATAGCGAAATGTGTATTCGTAAGAAAGTTATTATTCCCAAAAGAGACAAGACAAGCGTAATCCGATCGAAACCCGTTCTCGGCCAGATCTTAATCTATCCTTGAAAGTTTTTTCAAGGTTGCATTAACTGTCCCGCGATACTAGAAGCAGTAACCTGATAAATATAGCCGTGCAAGGAATCACCCTATGTTCTACATACCAAGTTACAGAATGTACTATCATATCCAAACACTATCTCACACTTGAACCTATCAAGATTTCGTACAGGTTTAAACGTATCCAATATATTATCATTATAAACGATTTTTTATACCATATACGAGTATATAAGTTATATTATCTATTTAACTGATATTTGTAACTGTTATGGGAAGCAAACATTGCACCTTAAAATTTATAGCACTACTTGATTATAATACAACCACTACAAATTTGATTCAGGTTTAACCTCTTAGTTAAATAGCTTTAATTTTCATGAATGGAAAAAAATAATGCTGTATCGTTTTGATTATTTGATTGGGAAGTAAGAAAACACTCAAAATAACTAGCACATGATTTAATGGTAGAAGTTTTTCTATTGAAGGCTTCTGTATCGTTTTGATTATTTGATTGGGAAGTAAGAAAACACTCAAAATAACTAGCACATGATTTAATGGTAGAAGTTTTTCTATTGAAGGCTTCTATCAATGTCTCAATAAACTTATATTATTTATGTATAAGGCATAATAAACTCAATTTTAAATTAAAGAAGGCTATAAAGATAAATTGGAGTTAATCGAGATTTGAAAACTGTATGAAAGCTTATGTACGAGTATTATCGCTGTCCGATACATCGATATCCGCTACAATAAAGCAGTCACACCATTATTAGTGTGACATCTGGTATAATTTTTGACTTCTCAATTTTGTCTTTTTCATTATCCCGTTTACTAATGAAATATATAAAAATCTAAATTAAAAAGAATACTTCACTTAACTTGGGGAATTATGGAAATTTGTATTACCAATTGAATATATTTATTAAATTACATAATTTCGATAGCTTAGAATTGAAGTATTTGAATATTTCAGCTAAATGTTTTAATAAAACGATGAAAATATTAAATTGTCTTGGGGATAATAAAAGATACTCCTTGCAGAAAATATTGAATTGGATTCTAGTTATGTTAGATTATGAAGACTCACTTAGCATTTCTGCAAAACTGTTGAATGAACTGGAAAATTCCGTGTGAGTGGAGGGGCTCTCGTTTAACAAGTTGTAGTCGCGGGCGTCGACACAATCTAACATAGTGTGTGTGTGTGTGTCAACCTTAGGTTTTAATTGGAGTCGAAATTACGAACCTGAAATCGTTGAACTTCTTAATTAATTTATTTTATTTTATTTCAACGGTCAATTGACTTTTTTGATTAACGTAATCGATTGTTTGTGAAGACAAATAATAAGATCCACAATGTGGCAATCATGTATACTGTTGTATATAAGGTGCACATGCTGTAGGGTTCGTCCTCATGTTGGTGGGGGGTGTATTTCTCAAGTCTTGAGAGATAAACGATCAAAAAAATTGCCTTAACATATGATATACTAGGTTAGTCAAAAAGTTTTGAAAGCGACATCTATGGAGCAGTAAAAAAAACAAAATTTCTACGCCATTTTAATATTTCATCTTTCATAAGAACGTACTCAAAATTTCATTTCGATCTGTCAATTCATTCTTTGTTTACAAGCCATTTGAAGTTGACGTGTCAGTGTATTTTTTAACAATGAAAAAATCCGAATATCGTGCAGTGATTAAATTCTTTGTTTTGGAAGGTTTATCGGCTACTGAGATCCATGCAAAGATGGTGAAAGTATTAAAGGAGTCTTCTCCTTCATTTCCAACCGTTCACCGATGGGTTTTGGAGTTTAAGCGTGGCCGTACAAGCGTTGAAGACGATCCACGCTCAGGACGTCCAAAAAGTGCATCAACACCAGAAATCATAGCGAAAATAAAGGGTATGGTTTTGGAAGATCATCGATCGACTGTGGATGTGATAGCTGACACCATAGGCATCTCACATGGAACAACATGGCATATTTTGGCTGAAGTTTTGGGTTTCAAAAAACTGTGTGCACAATGGGTGCCGCATTTGCTAACAATGCAACAAAAACACGTTCGAATGCGACTTTCTGAGCAACATTTGGAGCAATTTCGAAAGGATAAAAAGGATTTTCTGCGTCGATTCATCACTATGGATGAGACTTGGGTCTACCACCATGATCCTGAATCAAAACAAGAGGCTAAGGAGTGGTGTGAACCAGGCACTTTGGCTCCGAAGCGAGTTCGTGTCCAGAAATCGGCCAAGAAGGTGTTAGCGTCAGTTTTTTGGGATGCAAAAGGAATTTTATTGTTAGATTATCTCCAAACTGGTAAGACAATCAACTCTGATTATTATTGTGACCTTTTGGACCAGTTTGATGAAAAAAATTGTGAAAAAAGACCCGGTTTGCAGAAGAAAAAAATCATTTTTCATCAAGACAATGCAACTGCTCACACTGCTCAAAAAACCATCGCGAAAATCAGTGAATTGGGGTAGGAATTGTTGCAGCATCCACCCTATTCGCCAGATTTAGCTCCCTCTGACTTCTGGCTGTTCTCACACCTCAAAAAATTCCTTCGTGGAAAGCATTTTTCATCAAACGAAGAGGTTAAAGCCGTCGTAGAGGAGTATTTTGCAGGCCTTCCAGAAAGTCACTTCCGTGATGGGACAACAAAGTTGGAAGATCGTTGGACCAAGTGTATTGATCTTATAGAGACTATACTGAGCAATAAAAGTGATTTCCCCCAATAAAAAATGTATTTTCATTTCCGTTTTCAAAACTTTTTGACTAACCTAGTATGTGTAATGAAATTATTTATATTTACGTATTACACTGCAATCAATAAACTTATGTATTTATTTAATACGATATTATTATTTTACATAAATCGGACGCTGAAATATGATAAACTCAAGTCATTTGTTAAAAACGTTAAATTAAATCAATTTTTGTTTTTCTTGATTGCGTTTTGTGACAAAGTGTAACTAAAAAGGAGGTCCATTAGCATGAAACCTCACAAACCAACATGGAAGAAGGCTATAAATATTATATATACATACATACATACATACACACATATAAACATATATATATATATATATATATATATATATATATATATATATATATATATATATATATATATATATATATATATATATATATATATATATATATATATATATATATATATATATATATATATATATATATATATATATATATATATATATATATATATATATACATACATACATACATACATACATACATACATACATACATACATACATACATACATACATACATACATACATACATACATACATACATACATACATACATACATACATACATACATACATACATACATACATACATACATACTTAACTGGTCTTAACTGAAACTACACTAAACACGTTAAAAAATGGCTAGCAACGGGAATCGAACTCGTAACCCCGAGTGGATAAGCCATAGGCCCTCTTACTAGCCCACGAACATAAATGCAATACCAACAGGATTGCACAGTTCAGGATCAGCGTGGTTTTGGTGTGTTGGAGCAAGATTACATAATTATACTCGTACATGAACAGTATGCGGTCTAGTTGCAAGTTCAACGCACGATAATGGGATGATTGGACAAGACACGTCGGTCGGGTCGGGTTAAACTCGTACGGGTACGCAAACGAACGATTCAACTAACAATATCAATATACATATACGAGTATATTAAATAAAATTGCATTGCTTGTTCGCCTCGATTAGCCAAACATACAGTTTGAGGCGGTCGACGATAGTTTTATAAATCAAATTGATTCGTTATGGTACTATTCAGCATATCCATATTGGTTGTATGGACATGCTGAAAAGCGTGGCCAGGAAACTAAATTATATTCAACCACATTAATCGCGAGTTCGAGTTTAGAACCACCACACTGGGTACGTATATAACAGTTTAATGTAATAGGTATTGACAACACTATTAAACACAGGAAAAAACGATAACCTCGTCGACGAAAGTAAAACAGAGTAATTTATATAGAACCGTTGCAGATACTGACAAAAAATTATAATTAGGTTTATAAAGCCCAAAGTTGTTACGAGTTCAAATATATATGTCTCATAATAAATAGCACTTTTCTTTAATTTCCTTTCTTAACAAATCATGATTATCAATAATAATAATAAAAGGTCAATTTATATAGCGCCGTATAGAGAGCAGACTCTCTTTAATGGCGTTCTAACTCGGGAATCAAACATACTCATATTGACAAAAAATTAAATTAATTGAGTGTAAGTGTAGAAAGGTGGTGGCTCCGGCCATTAAACTAAGTGCCTCCGTATCTGCATATATTTCGATACAAATATTTGGTTAAAAAATTGCTGAAAACATACAAAGGGAAGACGAACTACCAAGAAACCTTTGCAGATCTTTCGATATGTGATAGTAACACTCCACAAAGTAGTGTAATAATAATAAATTTTGATGACCTCAGGAACAGGAGAGCATGTATGTATGTGGACGAAACGAGAGTTGCGTGATAAATAGAAAGGCGTGGAGATATGTCATCTCTGCTTATCCCAAAAGTGATATGATGTGATGGTATGCATTAACTATGTAAACTTTTATATGACACAAAATAAATTTCTTCCTTGTAAAAATTCGGATAAGTCGCAGAATAATCGTTGGATATATTTGCCATATCCCTAACATATTAGGCAGATAGAACAAATATTCATAATTTTCTATCCAACACAACTTTCACCTCCCTTAAAATACATTCTTTAAAAATTTGGTCCATTTGATCCAGCCATGTTTTTCCTCCGTCTACCTCTTCCAGACACCTTGAACGTAAGACTTATATACCCGCTTAGTCATTATTCAATAATTCATTTCCTCTACATGTTAAGCCATCGTACTCTCATTTCTTCATCTTACTTAAAATATCCATTTTAATGCCTTCATTTCACCTTCTTTCATACACTGAACTTCTATAATATTTTTGTAATGCACACATCTCCACAGCATTAATCTTACTTTTATTATTTTGTGAAATCAAAACTCCACTCGCAAAATTCAAGGTGGACACCAGCATATTATTGTGGATTGTCATTTTGCCACTATAGATATGGCACGATTGTTGTACATAACGTTAAGTGCACCTTGCTCCCTGTTGTTACCCATATTTCCATGCCCTATTCGACTTGCCCTCACACGTTACATACTGCCCAGAGAACATAATTAATTGCCCCGTTCCAATTTCTCTAAGTTAAAACCATAAATCGCAAACACCTACGTCAAAATATGTTGCATTCAATTTCTACCGCTATACAATGAGACGAGGTTTAAATTATGTATATAGTAAAATTTACAAAATGTACATAAAACATACAAAAAGAGAGGTTTACAGTCGCATCCACCAAGCAAAACTCGCCGTTAATAAGAAATCAAAGATTTTCGAATCCAACAACATGGACCTAAAGCTCCGCAAGCAATTGGCCAAAACATATGTGTGGAGTATTTTGATGTATGGTTGCGAAACATGGTGCATAGGCGAAAGGGATCGAAAAAGCTTGGAGGCCATCGAGATGTGGACCTATAGACGAATCCTAAGGATTTCCTGGAGAGAACACAATACAAATGAGATTCTCAGCAGTATCGAAGAAACTAGGCACCTGTCAAACACCATATCGGAAAGGCGTGCAGAATGGATGGGTCATATGCTGCGACATGAAAATCTCCTGCACAATATACTGGAGGGAATGATTGAGGGATCGATTGGCAGAGGGCGTCCTCGCCGGGTGTATCTGGAGCAAATATGCCACGATATGGACTGCACCTCCTATACAGAGCTCAAGAGGATCGCTGAAGACCAAGCAGAGTGGAAGAGGATATGCAGAGCTTTGCTGCTAACCAATCCCCAGGATTGAAACTGAAGAAGAAGAAGAGTAAAATTAATCATATTAATAAGCATCTTAATAAAAATTTATCAGATCTATAAACGATACTAATCCATTGACATTCGAGGTACATAATACTAAAATAGTATAAATAGATTTAATGTATGGAAAAATAAACGTGAAAAAGGAATGAAAGTTGAAATGCGTGCACTAAGATGAAAATGTGCCCTTATAGTGTATTACAAAACACATTATGAAATTGATAATAGTGAATATAAACTGAAGAGTGGTGTGTATGCAAATAGAATAAAAATACCATCGACACTGCGATAGTTTGGGCATATGGTACCAATTAGGGAACAAAATAAATCAATAACGCAAGAGAGAAAATACTAAAAAAAATATTGTCGGATCAAATTAATGAAAGTGTGAAAGAATGAAAGGTCAGGACCTGTATAAGAAAATGTATGGATGTAGAAATCGAAGGAGCCGTATAGATGTAAAGGAGAAGGATGTATTGTGGCACTCTACCTAACCTAACGAGGAAAGGGCGTAAGCATATGTATGGTATGTTTGAGTCAATATGCAGTCCATGCCGTCAGACTGGAACCAGTCACAGGCTG
Source organism: Odontocerum albicorne (assembly GCA_949825065.1). Classification (NCBI taxonomy): domain Eukaryota; kingdom Metazoa; phylum Arthropoda; class Insecta; order Trichoptera; family Odontoceridae; genus Odontocerum; species Odontocerum albicorne. Next base: position 21,007,638 of record OX463855.1, read on the forward strand.
GCGAAATACCAACCCTGGTTAAATTATTTCAAACAGCGCCTTCAAGAAATTTGGTATCTCTTCAATGACGAAGTGTGTTTCTTCATAACTACTGTTAATCGACTTTTTCTATCTTTCTTCTATTCCAATCTTTGGTGACAATTGCAAATATTTTGTTTTCTTATTTTATTTTAATGAGCTAATTATTGTATTTTACTTATTGTATTAATAGTTGGTTTTTTCCCTTTGAAAATAATCATTTCACACAGCATGTGTTACTAACCTGCGTAACTCTTCTCTGGTTGGTTGGAAAAATTTGTCGTTTGGCGATAAACTCCACATTTTTATATTTTAAGATAGTGTTTTCAGAAATAAGAACATATAAATATAATTATATTGTATAATACATGTGCACAAAAACTACGTAAATCTGTTAATTAGACGGCGATGTGATAAAATATTTAAGTTTTGTAGGTCGGGGAAGGTTATTGGCGCCGCTTTCTCAAAGGAAATATATTTCCTCACCTAGTTAAAGGTGCCGCTGTAACATCAACAACCATACTATAATAGGGGAGTCGTTAAAGCTTTTATGGGGTTTGGATTAACTCACTTTGTCTCGGTATTTTTAAGATTATTTTGCAAATAACAAAAATATTGCGCGTTTTCATACTGCCGCCCTTAGATAAGATTGAATAAGTTGAATCATCGATTGACGATAGTCATTATGTAGGTGACTTTCAAGTGAACATCTACCGAATATGAATGTCCATAACCCGTGACGAGTATAATAGAAAGCACAATACAAAATGTGTGATCACGGTACCTGACGTTGGGTGTCACCGGAGATGACTATGTAAGTCAACTTGCGATATGCATATCCTATTGCATAAATGGCAAGGAGCTTCAGTACTCGCAGCTTGTCTGCGTCTTTTTTCTCTATTAGGTCCCTGATAAGTAGTAACAGTTCCACGCCATTTGTCTCTATCTACTGATGTTTGCTCCCAGTTGTGCTGATCATTAGTCGATTATATTTGAACATGGGTGGTATTTTTTTTTATTTTCGTTACCCACAATACACAATGTGACGACCTCATCTAGACACCTCTCTTCCAACATATTTTGTTAAAAAGGAATCCAGTCTGATTTTCACTTAGTCTTTTTAAAATCTTTTTTGGTTGATTGGAAGATATTGCCACCTATCATAATCCAAAAAAACACACAAAAAACAAGTCCAACAACTCTTCATCACACGCTCTACGTTCGAATCAGTCATTCCCTCACATGTCTATGCGGAACCTTCAAAAACTCTTCGTTTTTCCTTTACCAAAGAGCAACCTTGTTACACGACATTTAAAAAATAGCTTCTGTCCTGCTGGAATGTGTTGGAAATTCTTAGAACAAGGAACTGTGTTCCTCTTCCTAAATGTTTATGACCTTGTGAGGGTCGAAACCAGATTCAACGGCATGAATGTGCGTATTTATCGGAAGTTGATTAATATAATATACAATTTAGTTGTTTAATAAATATCTGACCCAGATGAGTATCTCAATCTCCTTGAAAAATGTAGCTAAACATTAAATAATAATATGTAGAAAACTGCATAGCTCATCCTTGACCCAAAGCTGCGTGCAAGGAAAACATACCGATGAATAGACAATTTTTGAGGCAAGTAACATTTTGAATAATGCAAACGCTCTTTTAGCGCCTTTACGTTGTTCAAAATGTGTTAATAATACCGTTTTTACAATGATTTAAAAGTTTTAAAAATATTTTAATAAACCGTCTTATCACCACTGATTATGACGTCATCCGCGGTCTAGTTGATGAGACACGTCCAAGTAATGATGATGTAGATCTTATGAAAAATTGGTATCGTGAGTGAGTTGATAATGAATTTAAAAAATCACTAAACACATATAATAACGCCGTTTCCCAGTCAATAGGCAAATAGGACCGAGCCCCAAGCTTTCACATCACGACATACCTCCTTCGCCTCCTCCACATCCATACATTTTCTGATACAGTTCTTTCTATTTCTCTTACTCGTTGAGTTCATTAAATTAATTAATAAGCATTAATACTTGTTGTATCTATATGTTTTTAGTAATCTAAAAACCTTTTTGAAATATGACCAAAGTATTACTTTAACGTTTTTATTTCTCATTCGATAGGTAACACATCGATCAATAAGTCCCGGGACTAACTACTAAAACAACATAAGTTTGCCAAAATTCTTCTTTATTCATCAACATAGTCTCCTTCAAGAGCGATACATTCATTCCAACGCTTTCCTTGCTTTTCTATGCCAGCCGTGTAGAACGATTTATCTTTTGTTTCAAAATAGGCGTTAGTTTCGGCAATCACTTCTTCATTGGAGCCAAATCTCTTTCCCTGGAGCATCTTTTTGAGGTCTGCGAACAGCCAATAGTCGCTGGGAGCCACTAAATCTGGAGAATACGGTGGGTGCAGAAGCAATTCGAAGTTCAACTCATGCAATTTGGCCATCGTTACCATCGACTTGTGACACAGTGCATTGTCCTGATGAAAGAGAAGTTTTTTCTTCTTAATATGGGGCCGTTTTTTTTGCAATTTCTGCCTTCAAACGCTCCAATAACGCTATGTAATATTCGCTATTGATGGTTTTCCCTTTTCAAGGTGATCGATGAATATTATACCATGCGCATCCCAAAATACGGAGGCCATAACCTTCCCGGCCGACTGTTGAGTTTTTGGTCGCTTCGGACGACTTTCACCGGCTGCTCTCCACTCAGCTGACTGCCGATTTGATTCTGGAGTATAGTGGTGGATCCAAGTTTCATCCATTGTCACATACCGACCATTTCATCCATTATCACATCCGGAGCAGAGCCCGGATAACACTTTTCAAGCCATCGCTGAGTTTGAACGGTATTCTTTCCCATTAAAAAGCAATATTTTATCAACACACGAAATTTGTTTTTTCCCATTGTTTAGAAAATAGCAAAAGTAGCGTCACTAAAACCACTGTAACTCAATGACACAATGTCGGAATGTCATGAAAGTTTGACACGCAACTTCTAAAGGTTGGTAATAACTGAGAATGGTATGGATTTTTTATTAGAGGCGACATCTGTTGGTTAGCCCCGGGACTTATTGATCAATGTGTTACCTGACGATAAATTTTGTAAAATATTTAAATTTCTGTTTTCACACAATAGACGATAAAAAAACCTTCTCCATATAATGTTTTACAAAGAAATAACTTCACTTCCACCCAGATATTTGTATGGTAAATGATAAGATAAGAAACATAAACAAGGAACACAATTTCTGAAAACTTAGTTACATATTATATCAATGGCTGGTAGAGACGATCCAAAACACGCAAGCAATTTTGCAAATAGTGCGTACATTTTTGTAGAGCAAACAATAACATTTTTTTATCAAAGGGCACTACTGAGATCAAAAGTATCTACATGTTTTTCTACGAAATCATGCAATAAAATTTAAGATGTCAAAACAAGAAAATGTTAGGAATATGCCGACTTCGATCTGTTGTTAAAAATACGATCCCTTCTTGAACTCTCTGAAAGGATATTTAATTTGATAATTCTGTAAGTTATTCACAATATCGTTAATAGCCCCAATATATTGGCTCAAATATATTTATATACCTTTGTTAGAAACACACTGAACCTTTTACTATTCATACGTTTAAATAGCAATTTGCCAATGACAGATGCATGTTGTTTTATTCATCAATTGTGAGAATGCGAAAATTGGGTAACTCCATATCTGGTTTGGTGGTTATTTTTATGTATGATGAGTTCATGAGAGTCCATCACCGATAATTTCTCAATTGTGACAGATACTAATTATTATATTTTATCGTATTTTTTAAATTTTTATTAATGTGTCCTATATTTTCGTATTCAATATGTAACATGTGTGTTACTTGATGAGGCATATTGACGTAGAAAATACAAGAGGGTCAATTCGAACAAACGTGTGTTTATGAGCATTGTATCAATTTTCAACCATTGCAGAGCTAGTAATTATAAAAAAAAAACATTACATCATCAACGCAAAAAATATATTAATGGCTCCATTTACAAGCAATTTTCCTAGAAACAATTACTCGCGTAAATGGTGGGATTACTGTATTACCAATTTAGCTCAAACGTATGACAAAGATCAAGTGTTCTTGGCGGGAGTTGGAAAAACAACCGAGACTAGGACTGCCCTGAGCAGAAGTATTGATGGTGGTGAACAGAGGTAAAGAAACAGATTTGTCGTTGAGGCCCGACCAATTTAGGATGAAGGCGAACAAAAAGAAGGATGAATGGATAATTACCGACCGTTCCATCTGAACCCGTTCGTCAATCATAATGATTCTGACAAAAACGATTGGATGAAATAAATAATTATCATTAGTACAGTACTATCGTTGAGCAAGTATACGAGTACATAAGAATACATTCCATTCAATTCGTGCACACTCGTAAGGCTTTGTATTGATACACTTTCATATATAAACAATCCTATTTATGATATAGTATACTCGCTATCACTTTTTCGTCATTGAATCGAATGGAGAATAAGTAACGCATGGGAAAAGCAGTGAGTTGTTTGGACAACCTAGATGGCATTGTTGCTAAAAAGCCTATCTTCCAACACAGAGGTTGCGAATTCGATTCCCATTAGAACTCATATTTTGTTGAAAAGGGTCCCAAGTCTGGTTTTCACTTAAGACCTCTTTAACATCTTTCGGATCGGTTAGAAAAAAAAATCCACATGACAATAAACCTGCCAGGTTGTTCTGTATAAATAAATGCCCATTACCCGTGACGAGTATAATAGAAGACACAGAAAAAGTGGGGGATCAGGGTACTTGAAATTAGTGGCACCGAAGAAGACTATGTACGCCAATTTGTGATACGCATATCCTGTTGCATATAGGGCAAGAAGCTTGAGCTTCAGTACTTACAGCTTATATGTGTCGCGATCTCTGATAAGTAGCAACAGTTCTACGACATTTGTTTGCTTCCAGTTGTGGTGAGCATTCATGTGTTTAAGCAGTACTAGGTTAGTCAAAAAGTTTTGAAAGCGACATCTATGGAGCAGTAGAAAAACCAAAATTTCTACGCCATTTTAATATTTCATCTTTCATAAGAACGTACTCAAAATTTCATTCCGATCTGTCAATTCATTCTTTGTTTACAAGCCATTTGAAGTTGACGTGTCAGTGTATTTTTTAACAATGGAAAAATCCGAATATCGTTCAGTGATTAAATTCTTTGTTTTGGAAGGTTTATCGGCTACTGAGATCTATGCAAAGATGGTGAAAGTATTAAAGGAGTCTTCTCCTTCATTTCCAACCGTTCACCGATGGGTTTTGGAGTTTAAGCGTGGCCGTACAAGCGTTGAAGACGATCCACGCTCAGGACGTCCAAAAAGTGCATCAACACCAGAAATCATAGCGAAAATACAGGATATGGTTTTGGAAGATCATCGATCGACTGTGGATGTGATAGCTGACACCATAGGCATCTCACATGGAACAACATGGCATATTTTGGCTGAAGTTTTGGGTTTAAAAAAACTGTGTGCACAATGGGTGCCGCATTTACTAACAATGGAACAAAAACACGTTCGAATGCGACATTCTGAGCAACATTTGGAGCAATTTCGAAAGGATAAAAAGGATTTTTTGCGTCGATTCATCACTATGGATGAGACTTGGGTCTACCACCATGATCCTGAATCAAAACAAGAGGCTAAGGAGTGGTGTGAACCAGGCACTTTGGCTCCGAAGCGAGTTCGTGTCCAGAAGGTGTTAGGGTCAGTTTTTTGGGATGCAAAAGGAATTTTATTGATAGATTATCTCCAAACTGGTAAGACAATCAACTCTGATTATTATTGCGACCTTTTGGACCAGTTGGATGAAAAAAATTGTGAAAAAAGACCCGGTTTGCAGAAGAAAAAAATCATTTTTCATCAAGACAATGCACCTGCTCACACAGCTCAAAAAACCATCGCGAAAATCAGTGAATTGGGGTCGAATTGTTGCAGCATCCACCCTATTCGCCAGATTTAGCTTCCTCTGACTTCTGGCTGTTCTCACACCTCAAAAAATTCCTTCGTGGAAAGCATTTTTCATCAAACGAAGAGGTTATAGCCGTCGTAGAGGAGTATTTTGCAGGCCTTCCAGAAAGCCACTTCCGTGATGGGACAACAAAGTTGGAAGATCGTTGGACCAAGTGTATTGATCTTATGGGAGACTATACTGAGCAATAAAAGTGATTTCCCCCCAAAAAAATGTATTTTCATTTCCGCTTTCAAAACTTTTTGACTAACCTAGTATGTACTTATTTCTCTTGCACTGCCCACCGAGCCTCTTTTGCTTTCTATCAATTCACCAAAGAGGATATTTTTTGGGAACGGGTGTAACGGAATTGTAAACAACGTAAGTTTAATACAAATTCGTTGTACAACCTGGCGGGCTTATTGCCACATGCCAATCAGAATGATATTAAGACTGTTTGTGAAAGAAAAAAACGATGACGATTACAGTGTTCTGGTATACATAGTCCTGCCATAAACACTGTTACACAAATTCAAACACTCATAAAATCTAAACAATAGCAGGTAGAAACCAAAAATCTTTTTTTTAGGTAATTCCCCATCCCTTGTGGTATTGCTATGATCAGTTAGTCACTGAACGTTGGCCAGTAAACATGGAGTAAGGCGGTAAAGAAAGCCGTATCGCTGTAATTGCGTTACGTAAAGTTGGGAAGACGGCGGGATACATTAAACTTTAAAATCTTTGGGTATCAATCGTCAGTTTGTATATCGTAGTATTAATCGATTCAAAGATACTCAAGGTATTGAAGATCGGCAAAGAAGTGGTCGACCGCGAATCGTAAGAACTCCAGCAGTCGTCAAAGCCGTGAGTAACCGAATCCGTAGAAATCCACTCCGCAAACAAAAAATCATGTCCAGGGAGATGGGTATTTCGACACGGAGTATGTCTCGTATTATCAAATCGGACCCAAATATGGGAGTTTACCGAAGAAGCACTGGTCACTTACTTACTCCATCTTAGAGGGACATCAGGAAGACCAGAGCTAAACAACTGATTCACCGGTACGCAAATAATATGCATCGCAAAATCCATTTTTCCGATGAAAAAATTTTCAACATTGAAGAAAGTTATAATAAGCAAAATGATCGGGTGTACGCACATAGCTCCTGAGAGGCCGCTCAAGTCATTCATAGAGTTCAGAGAGGTCATCATCCAGGATCTGTGATGGTTTGGTGGGGTGTCTCATACGAAGGGGTTACTGAGCTACATTTTTGTGATCAGGGTGTGAAGACAAGTGCAAATTCATACCAAAATGACATTTTGGAGAAGGTCGTCAAGCCTCTTAATGAGACCATTTTTAATTCAGGTCATTTGATTTTTCAACAAGATTCTGCTCCAGCCCACAAGGCAAAGTCCACCCAGCAATGGCTAGAAATTCATACACCAGAGTTTATTAGAGCTGAATATCGGCCTTCTGGAATCCCAGATTTAAATCCACTGACTACAAATTGTGGCCAGTGTTGGAGAACATGGCCTGTAGCAGACGACATCCAAATTTGGAGAGTCTGAAACAATCATTGAAGAAAGCGTGGCCCATTTTCCAATGGACATCGTGCGTACTGCCGTTGACGATTGGCCGTCACGTTTAAAGGCCTGTGTGAAGGCAAGGGGAGGACATTTTGAAAAAGATGTATGTTTTCATATAAGATGATATGTGTGTAAGTATAACAATATAATAAATCATTTGTAAGATGCACTGTTTTTTTATAATAAATAAAAAACTTTGTAACAGAATTTATGGCAAGACTAGGTATATGTGAAAAATCAAGTTGTGACTTTTTTCTTGGATGATGTAATCCGATTCAGAGCTCGAATTATTTTTTTACTAAATTTGTGTTGGAAGCGACACTCACATTTCATGGATTATCATAAGAACCAATCTATCGATTATTGAAGGGCTCGAGGGTGAGACGCGTGTATCTGTGATGTGTGCAAGAAGAATCTTATGATAATTAGAACACATGGTGCGGGAAAAGGACGCCAGCATGGAGCGGTCAATTCTAGTAGGAAGTGTGAATGGTAAAAGGAAAAGACCCATTTTAGCACCCATTTTATAAAGTGACCAGGTGAAAAAATAGCGGAGCGATCATTTCCCGCCGCACTAAATCCGGCAAGGTATTGGCTGGTGGTGGAGAACAGTTGATGATCATGGTGTATTTATATTTCTCAGATGTACATACTGATTTTCTACAAGGATATTGCGACACCCATAATATGACCGGCGGAATATTAATAAGGATATAAAAATATAATTCAAGGTTCTTTTTTTAACTTGAAAACTCGAATAGAATGTAGGAAAGTGACATGATATACTCATATACCTTTGATAAGTGATATTAGAGACGGATGTTTCGTATCCCATAGACCGCAAGACGCACAAACGTATATATTATCAAAGCATCAGAGATTACCGAAAGACTGTAAACAACATGCAGGAAAAGATTCCTAAAACACTTTGGGCATGTTGTCAGAAAGAATAATGAAAGTCTGGAGACGCTTGCTCTATAGATTGAATCGTGGAAGCCATGGGGGGGGGGGGGGTTTCGAACATTTATTGAGTAGTCATCTCGCTAGCGAATCGGGACGCCCCCAATAGTTCTGTTCGAGAAAAAGGAACCGAAATTAACATTTCTAATTATGACCACATTTCCCTTCTCTATATATTTGGCTCCATCCTCATGTTCTATAAACGTGATTAAGACAAACATTATCTTAAAATATCGAATAAGGAATGAAAAGTATAACTTAGAATGATAAAAAGTCTAACTTAAAATGATAGCTTACGATGTTAGTCGTTGAATTTCGAATCGAGATTACGTCTGCAAAGATTTTATTTGTTTAGTATATCGAGCTATGTTTATAATATGAAGAAAAATATTAGTTTAGTGGCGTGTACGACATGTTTGAATAGCTAAAGTACAATATTTTCAGGGCTATGCCAAGAATATGAAATACCGTAGTTACGTGTGATTAAGAAAATAGTTTGATAATATTGCTGTACTCGTGGATGCCTATCAAACACCTGCCAACAGTCGTAACAAATCTGATACAAGGGATAGAGAGATAGATAGATGCCAACAATATTTTGAGCGGTAAATATTAAAGAAAAACAAAATACCAAATGTTTTGTAAAATTCTGCGCTCATTGGTAATCATTGTTGTAAAGAAAGCAATTGAGCGGACCCATATTGTCAAGGTTTTTTTTTAAAACCTGTTTAGCATTTAGTTTTCCGGAAAGTCAGGAATATTTTGAAGCACGATAAATTTACGCGTTGTCGATATTTTTTTACTGTGGCTAATTGGAAAAAAAATATAAAATATATATTTTTTAATATGCATACATGTAAAAATGTGGATGAAAATGAAAACAGCTTCGAGCTTCTTACACTCTGGTGTGGCACAATCGACATCAATATTGCAGGAACATAGCAAAGTAAAAAATTCTTCCTTTATAAAATATACACAATGAACGTGAGCTAAAAGCTACTGTGTTAAGTAGGGTGAAAAATAACACGTTAAGATGGTTTGATCATGTTCAACGGATGGGTGACGAGACTGATTGAACAAATGTATAATGAAGTATTTGTGTATTACATTTTCGTTATACATAGTACAACCTGGCGGGCTTATTGCAGTGAGGCAATCTCTTCCAACCAACACAAAATATTTTAGAATCCTTAAGTGAAATACAAACTAGTAACTTTATTTAAAACGAACTTGCAGCTCCCGGGTCGTGAGACAGATGTCTTAGTAAATAGACCAAGGGTGTCGGCATGAGTGCGAATCGTGGTAGTGGACGACCGAGTAAATTATGGGTAAATCAATAGAATGAAATTTTAAAAAGAAGATAAAATAAAGCGGATAAGATAAAAAGAAATAAATATACGAGAAGTATTGATATGAAGGAGGCGAAGGAAGTATGTCGTGATAGAAAAGTTTGGCGCTGTCTTCTCTGTCTACCTAAACAGGGAAATCCCGTTATGGTATTTATGTATGTATTTACAAAATATAATATTCAAGTTTAACACTTATCAGTTGAGTAAACGACACGCCACACCCATTTCCAGCCACAGTCTTCGACCTCACCTTGCATTCGCCAGTCTTGACAAGTGAATGTTATACTATTGCAAAAAGAGAATGAAGACTTTTTATATACATACTCGTACATTCATAGTTTCGAACGGTTTTATTTTTATTTACACAATACCTCCTTTGACCTTTGCAATGATCGATAAAAATGCATTGTACATATGCTTAATAATTGTCCACTTCACAAGTTCTCCACACCTTTAAAAGAAAACAAAATCCCCATAATACGACCTCCGCGGTCTAGTTGGTAAGACAACAGTCTTCTGACCCGGAAGAGGCGAGTTCAATTCCTGTTAGTACCCAATTTATTTTTAAAAAGAGGATCAATCTGGTTTTCACTTCACGGCATCTTTGTGATTGGTTGTAAGATATTTTCGCATGATAATACACCCGCCAGGTTGTACTATATACAACGAAAACATAATCAAGATGTATACCTAAAAGTTTTATGGCAACAAGTATGGTGAAAATAATTAGTAGACTATCGAGATAAGACATCTACATACATCATATGCTAGAGAGTGCGCTGCAAAGAAAGCTCTGTTCAGCGATAAGCCTCGATCCGATGTGGAGGTGACAAGATGGTGTGATGAAGAACTGTCGCACCATATGTGGAACCCAACAGTAGGAGGGATGCGTCTAATATAGACAAGTGGGGGGGGATATCTTACAGGTATCCAAGACCCATCTGATTTGTAGTGCTACATACATACATACCATCACGCCATTTCTCTGTCAGGGTAGGCGAAAATAACAGAACGCCCGACTTACATATCTCAACACACACATACATCTTTCGCCTCTTCTACAAATAACTCCTGCGATTTATCTGACTTTCTACGTTTCCTTCTAGCAAAATATTCACTTGATCCAACCTTACTTTCTTTAAAAGAAAAATCACCTAGCCGTGTACCAATATTTTCAAATCAAATTTATCGAAAAATCATATACTAATTAATATAAATCATGTTAACAGTTTAACAGGCCGAAATATTTATATGATGAAATTTATAGTCGACTTCGCAGTGTGAAGTATTAAGTTTACCTCAATTCATTATTGTAAAGTCTTTTTAGTCTAATGGTGTCCAAATGAGCTGTTAAATAGGAGGAATTTAAAATGGAATCATTATATCGAGAGGCCACAAATAATTTAGCTTCGGCGTGTACTTATTTTGGTAACTTCAGAAGAAACACGCCCTAAGCAGGCATTCTCAGGGAAAGAAGATGAAGAATCTTTACATAGACAGATTGGACTTGCAATTAACAGAATGATCGAGTTGGCACAGAACTGGACCCCGACCCTTTTGGGATAAGATGAAGATAAAAAAAATATTCGTTTAATCAAAAGACCATTTGAAGAATCAAATAAATATTCCGAAGATCCACTCATATCACGACCAAGGGTTATACTTTGGTATCACATCATTTGGCATTTATTGTTTGTTTATTGTATTTTCAACATGATTTGAAAATAAAATGCAGTTCAATTTTAATTAGTTTTTTTACTCGTTTTAATTTTAATACACTCAAATTATAAAATTTCGATGAGTATTGTCTGTGTGGGTAAATTATGCGTTTTTGTTTATTATTTTTTCTAAATAGATTTTGTTTTGTAAGTAAGGTGTTATTTTTCTTTATACTTCCATGCGCCGTATGTGGCCCTGGCCCTTCTGGGCATGTATTTGCATCTCTAGTATGCAAGTATTTTTTTCTGATGGTGATTCATGTTTAAACTCTTTCTAAAACTAGGATTTTTGTATTCGCACTTGATTTTTTCATATAAATTTGAATATTGTTAACCGTTTTAATGATTGAAACCGATCGTCCACTATTCAAATAAATAAACAAAGTTATTGAAATAAATAATGCACAGTCTCAATTCGATCTCAAGCGCATGTTTCTTATTACGTATCACAAATAATGAAATCGCTTCTAATATCCCTGAGAACGAGAGCTTTTTACGTTACAGGGAAATGCAAGTCGCGCTCGCTTTCGATGGCGGATCCTCCGCGGCCCTCCGACGTGGACACGAGCGCCATCTCCGGTCGGCTTGCCTAACGTTTGATTGCAAAAAGAGTTATGTACAATGTGGACCGGTGGACCGTCTCGGCGGTAACAATGCCGAGTGCTCCACTCCACTCCGGCAATGGGTCAGCGAGGGGGCCGGAGACGGAGTACGCGCCAGTGCGAATACCATGCGTCAGCTCTTTCGTGGAACCCACCTCGGCTCCCATAGCGGGAACTCAAGTTGAAAAATGAAAATTTTACTTTCTAAAAGGATTATCATTTTTTTTTCAAAAAGAAGTTGTGCATATTAGAAATAACTTTATAACATACATGTTAAGCCATTCTAAACATAAAAAAAGATAAGATTTTCACATGAGCACCAATTTTACTTCCGCTAGTTTCATTAGGAATTTTGTAAGCAGCCTAGAAAAAATTACGAACTTCGTAGTTTTGTTGGTAATACGCATGTCTTGTAACCCGGGGGTGCAGGCTCGATTCCCGTCGGCGCACATATTTTAAAAAAAGGTTTAAAAATATATTTCTGGTTGGTAGGAAGAGATTGCTACATGGCAATAAACAACTCGGTTTTTATTGTACACAAGTAAAGTGTAATACAATAACAAAATAGTTTTTTTTTATATTCGAATGGCACTAGCAGGATACGCTGGATAAGTCGTGTGGCTCCTCACCTGTAGCATTACCAATCGTTCAACGTATTTAAATGACTTCGTCAACACGGATGAAATCACTCGTAACATGTAATGATGCTACCCAATGTAAACGATGCTATTAAAATATGTTGAACGAGGGTGTGTAGTAGTGTCCAATGTGGCCTGGTGTCTTCGACTCCACCCTGTTTAGCATTTTTATTTCGTTTATTTTACACTATTACAACTATTATTTTAACCTATCACTAAGTCATCCACCAGATCCCACATCGTCCTTTGCGAAGCTGACTAAAATATATGTTCGAAGATTGTTGTCACGGCTGTTTTGCACTACAAAAAGACAATACCGATTATGACATTTGACACAGCCTTGTGGATAAAAGCTGCATCGCCTTCGAAACTTCATTTAAGCCAATTCAACACGGTATCAACTTAAAAAAACTAATGACTCAAATATTAGGTCCTTACATATGAAATTGGCGTTTTGCCGTACTGGCAACTTTGATCTCAAATATCTTCTCTTTGGTTAGGAATTCCAAATTCAAATTTATACAGCTATTTACTCAAGTATTTGTGTTTCGAAAATTATAATTCATTTGTTTTTTCCTCAATTGTTTTTTTTCTTTGCGTCACTCAGTTTACAAAATGGAAAACTTGAAATATCGCGTTATTTACGAGTACGAGTTCCACCGTGGCACCAGTGCTGCAGAAACGGCTCGAAGGATTAATGATGTGTATGGCGACGGTGCCGCAAAAGAAAACACAGTGCGTTTTTGGTTCCAACGTTTTCGTTCTGGAAATTTCGACCTGCAGAACAAGCCCCGTGGACGGCCGGAGACCAAAGTTGATAATGAAGAATTGAAGGCTATTGTGGAAGCGGATCCATCGCAAACCACGTCCGAGTTAGCTGCAGGCTGCGGTGTTAGTGATAAAACTGTTTTAATCCACTTGAAGCAAATTGGGAAGGTGAAAAAGCTTGAAAGGTGGATACCTCACGAATTGAGTGAAGCAAATCAACAAACGCGCGTTGACTGCTGCGTTGCATAACTCAACCGGCACAATAATGAAGGGATTTTGAATCGAATCATTACCTGTGATGAAAAGTGGATCCTGTATGATAATCGGAAGCGCTCATCGCAATGGCTGAACCCTGCCGAACCAGCCAAACCATGCCCCAAGCGAAAATTGACTCCAAAAAAGTTACTTGTGAGCGTTTGGTGGACTAGTGCTGGTGTCGTTCACTACAGCTTTCTTAAATCTGGCCAGACGATTACGGCAGATGTCTATTGTCAGCAACTGCAAACCATGATGGAAAAGCTAGCTGCTAAACAACCGAGGCTGGTTAATCGCTCTAGGCCACTGCTGCTTCATGATAACGCTAGACCACACACTGCACAACAGACGGCTACCAAATTAGAAGAGCTTCAATTGGAATGTCTAAGACATCCACCGTACTCTCCGGACCTTGCCCCGACAGATTACTATTTTTTTCGAAATTTGGATAACTTCTTGCAAGGGAAAAAATTCAACTCCGATGGGGCAGTCCAAACCGACTTCAAAGATTTTATTGATTCCCGTCCGAATGGTTTTTTTAGTAAAGGGATCGATGAACTACCTATGAGATGGCAAAAGTGCATAGATAGCAATGGTACATACTTTGATTAAATAAATATATTATATTAAAAAAAAATCAACTTTATCTTCCTCCCAAACAAAACGCCAATTTCATATGTAAGGACCTAATATGTTGCATTAGAAACTATACACAATTTTTATTAATTCAACACATATTTAAGAATGGATTGTATTTATTTATTATTTGTGAAGAGAAAATGGAAACGGTGCTAACACCATAAAAACAATTATAGATATAAAGAAAATAATATCTTAAATAATCGTCCCGAATCTTTGTCAAATAGACAAGGGTATAAAATGTTAATAAGAAAGAGAGATACATGTTTCTTATTTTAAAAAAAAGGTAAATAAACAAATAACATATTTCAATATTTAGATTCTGTAAAGTTGAAGTTGGTTATTACGAGCGCGAATATAAAGAAATTAACAAACTCTATATTTTGATTTACTCGAATTCCCATACAATCGCTCACTGTTATAACGAGCATACTACATGAATATACAGAGCAAATTTGGAAACTATGCAAATATTCTTAATGATTTTAATGAGCGAAAAAAACATAAAAATGTTCACGTAGCTTTACGACAACCTCCATCGAATTAAGGGTTGTTTTATAACATAAGCTTAACCTTTCGGAGATGCGACGGCGCTAATAGTGCAATGGCAATCCTATTGTAATTTTTTGAAATCTTACAAATAAAATTAATTAGCTGTTAAAATGTATTTTTTTATTATTCAGTGTGTTATTATTTTTAATCACCAAGTTGTGACATATCAGCCTACTCCTCTTAAAGACATGACGTGATGGTTACTTTTATTTATAATTTTATGAAGAAATTCTGTATAATATTTATTGTGCATACAACTGATGATGTTTGTTAAAATGTTTTTTGTTGTTTTGAAAGACCTTTTGAGTCCAGATAAAAACGTAACAATAATATAATATGGCAACCATATGAACAATTAAAAATAAAATAGGTAACTTCTTACAATATACTTAATTCTGACATAACAAGTATAACAAATAAATTTAGTCAGTCCCCTAATGTTCGTTTTAACCAAGTTATAACATGAGAACTAAAAAAGGCCAAGAAGGTGAAATCAGAAAAAAGCAAAGATTCACATTATTGTAAGGGTTGTACCATCAGATATGCAGGCGAGAAGGACCCTAATAATGTTTCAGGCCCGAGCAATATGGAAATGTGGCCAAGATTAGGAAAGTCTTAAGATCTATGGCTCAAAAATAAAAAATCTATTTCTCGATCAAATAAAAGCCCGATCGAAACTTAACAAAAATTGAAAACTAGTATTTGGCGTGAAGAAAATAAGATATATTTGATATTATAACCGGTTTACAAAGCACAAAAACACCACATGTTCGAAGATCTTAGAATGAGCATTAAACAACATATTGCTATTCCCTTCTGCTTTGTTGAGCTTAATTAAGTTTGAAGCAAAATCAATTTCCTCAGCTTCACTGCAAGCAATTTCTTTTCTCAGAAAGGTGTGAACAGAATATGTAATGTTCTTTCTTGCCGGGTACAAAAATAAAAATTGTGCTTTGCTGTTAAAAATAATAGCGATGAATTTAAAAAATGTTTAAAATTGAAGTATAATAATTGAAATAGTAAATGATACTGATAGTGTACCATTTGATATATCCAGTCAAAACAAAACTGGCAATAGCAATATTAAATAAAATCAATGGGGCATAAAACATATACACAAACCGAACAGTATCAACATCAACTTTGATAAATGGGGGCGAAACGTGGACATGGAAAGACTAAAATAAGCCGAATAAATTATGTAGAAATACGTACATTAAGAAAAATACATGAGGTGACAATGTATGACAGAATACGGGAAGAATGTAAACTTAAGGTTTATGTATTATGTAAGATGAAAATGAGCACCGGAGATGGTTTGGGCATGTAGAGTGAAGACTAACAAAACAAAAATACAGTGGAAATGTGAGTGTAAGGAGCGGTAGAGAAAAAAACAATGAGTGTGGACGGATGTAGAGGAGGCGAAAGTTGTGCGTAGCTATGAAAAGTCTGGCGCTCTATCTTCTCTGCCTAACACAAATGGGAAATGACAGTATGTTATGTATTTAAGTATATCAAAACTGTGCTCTTGTATGTTGCATCCATAAGTATCAAATTATAAGGTCTAACGAAAATATTTATAAAAACTATTTCCAAACAATTCATGGATATGATCATTGATATTTAAAAACACCATTATTTGTGTTACCACGGATATTTCTTTTTATTTAAACTATATTCATTTACGATTTTGAATGGTTAGTTTTAAAATATCGAGAAGTATTTTTATTGTTTTCATAATTTAAAAAAATTAAAAACGTATATTTTAATAAATCAACTAGCTTTCTGACAAGATTTTATTTTGACACTATAATCGTTTCATATTTTGTTATTAATTGGCTTCATTTTATTAGGAGATAATACTGAGAAAATTTCGAGATGGCAGTTTTATAAATAATTATATGCTTATAATTTCTCCTTAAAAAAACTAATAAAAAATTACAATCCGATTAAAGCCATATCTTTGGTAGTTTTATTTTGTCTATTGTTCAACTGGCCTAACTCAATCTTCTGTTATGTTATTTATGGTCCCTAAGGAAGCATTTTATTCTTATCTTCACCCCTTTATGTGCTTTATTATTTTGGCAATTCTATGTACATTTATCGTCCCCAGAATTTTGTCGCACAAAAAAATATTGCTTGCGATAAAATTTACATACACATATCAGGACGAAACATTTTTGTCTTATAATGAAGCAGGAATAACATAAAACTAGCTACATTAATGTGAACAAATCTTTTCAAATATCAAAAACAACTGTAAAAAATAGTACTAACATAACGTGGGAATGTCAAGTATAATCATTAATAACAAAACTTATCAAAATACTGTAATTTTACATTCATATAAAATACAGAACCCATGTAAAACAACCAACAAATTATCGACTGAACTAAATATAATAATATAAATATTTAATATGCGTATATTGCTACAAAACCTCACAACAAGACAGATAACTTCTACATGTTATACTCGAATTGTATACGTAAATTTGACTATGACAAGTCACAAAGTGATGTTGGTACAAGATTAACATTGGTATTGCCTAGATTTTGCAAATAATTGTAGACCCAGGACAAAAAATAATTCATGAAGTAATTCGACCCCCCGAAAAATGGGTTGATATTTCACCGCGGCCCACTTGAGGTTGAGAAACACTGGTTTAATAAATATTTGTTAAAGAATAACCAATTCCATAATTTATTTATTTACATGACAAGTATCTATAATATGTATTATATATGAAAAAAAAAAGTTAAAATTTATTTTAAGTAAATGTCTCCAATTATATGCATTCGGGTTTGTTGTCTGTCATAAACTAGGTTGTTGCCCGTATTTTAGTTAAATATAAAATATATTTGGATACTTTTTACCGATTGTAGATTCTACAATTTATGCAATAAATCCAACTAAGAATAATTTTTTCAAATTGGAAGATTTTAAACAAAATAAAAGTATCTTATAATAACATTTGGATCCTCAAACCTTATATTGATAAAACAATACATTTGACAGGTTAAATTCAAACGTAAACATGACCGACCCATGTTCATTTATTTTACTACGTCGATTCAAGTAGTAATATCGTTTGTCACACGCACGGTACCGGCGGTTGAGACGAAACGATGGTCTGCGTAGACCAAGCCGATCAAGGTGAGGGTGGGGATAGGCAGTTCTGGTGGGGGACAGGTGGGTCAACGTCCGCCAAGCCGCGCGGCCACTGTCATTGCCATTGAGCCGGTGCTGGTGTTGACTGAGCACTATGCATAGTGTGCCCCGACCGCACTTTTCACCATTGCGGAAGTAGTGAAAGACCACTCGACAATTTTCAATAATAAGGAAAAACGTCGAGCCAAATTTCTTTTAGTAAAATAATATTTCTGCAACGAGATTCGAACCCACGATCTTCTTCATTTCGGGAAGTTACTCTTACAGCTGAACTATTGCAAGAAGATTAGTGACTAACCGATCCATTAAATCAATATTTTCTAAAGCTCTTCATACTAGTAGAAACGACATTGACGACTTCCTTAACCTTCTTAATAGCCTAGCCTTAGTCATCCATTGACTTACACCCGGGGGCTTCAGATTATAGACAAACAAAAAAAGTCCCAATCCGGGAATAATGTACCAAATAACAACACTCGCACGTGCCGAGTACCTGTGGGAGCAAATGTTATCTCTTCACGCGCGAGTGTTACCAAAGCGTACAATGACAGACCCCGAGTTCTGTGCCTACTCCAGTAGTTCTAAACCCGAAGGTTCGGTTACTGGAGTCGAAGACAATATTATCTCCCGACCACGCTCATCAATGTATCTTATCACCAATTTGATATGTTAAAGGGCGCCATAAGAAAGGAGAAAAAACACGACGGGGGCCCTGGAGATGTATTCAATAACAAACTAAAAAACATGTCATTCTTCTAGCGATAAAAGTTTTCAAAATGAAAGTTTCCAAGTTATGAGAAGCGGTAGCTCCAACTCATGATCGATAATTTCAAAATATGAGCGTTGATTGGAAATATTTCATGGATCTAACTAAGAAAGCTGGCTTATAAAGAGGCTGTTCTGTTGACGGAAGAATTCAAAGTAGAATCATTAATGGTATAGACAATTTTAAGATTCGTCGAAATCTCAAGATCGATTTGTTGTTATTAAGCAGTCAACAGGGGTCTTAAAACGTAGACCATCTATCTGAATCGAACCTAAGACCAGTCGGCGTGTTATGGTAATGTCAATGGAAGACAAGTTATATTGCTAGGACACTTGGAAATAACGGTGACGGTCATGTACAAGCGTAGATGTCTTGTGTGATAGCGACAATTTTGAACAAGAATACATTTTGGTATATGTATAGTACTGAGCAGTTTACACTAGTGGCTACAAAATAAAAAATATTAAACATATGATCAGTACAAGTATACAAAATAACTGTTGGTACTCGTAAGTTTCCTTATATCAAAGGCGTTTGGGGAACTCTCAACAAAGCTATTTCCCGCGACAGTCAAGAACTAGATTTATCTTCAAAATTTTATCCCTTGGGAAAATAAGAGATTTAACCATGGATAAGTTATGAACTAACGAATGGGTATACGAGTATTTGTTGTTTATATGTTTTTTTCAAAGGTGGTAACATCGCAGCATTTATTTAGGTAATAAAAAAATATAACAATATGCTTATCGATATGGAAGGAAACACTTAAGGATATTTTTATCTCATAATATTTCTTACCCGTAACTATGCCATTCCCACCTTAATCCCTATTTTTCTTGAAATTCAACTTTTATTTTAATATTTGTTAGTTTTTCTCATATACTATTTTCATTTACTAACTTAAAGACGTGGTCAATACCGATAA
This sequence comes from Odontocerum albicorne, assembly GCA_949825065.1. Taxonomy (NCBI): domain Eukaryota; kingdom Metazoa; phylum Arthropoda; class Insecta; order Trichoptera; family Odontoceridae; genus Odontocerum; species Odontocerum albicorne. Next base: position 21,027,613 of record OX463855.1, read on the forward strand.
TTAATCTGAAACAAAAGGTTGTTGAGTGGAAGAAACTGCTTCAAAGCAATAAATACGCTAGATGTATTTGCGTGAGTGTCAAATAAATAAAAAAAAGAATACATTTAAATATAATAAGACATAACCTCCGTAGTCTAGTTAGTAAGACGCCTTGTCTTCCAACTCGTGGGTTGCTTAAATGATTCCCGTTGAAACACAAACTAAAAAAAAATTCAATCCGGTTGCTAATTTAAAGCCTTTATAACATATATCCGGTTGGTTGGAAGATATTGCCACATGACAATAAACCGGCAAGGTGTTACTGTAACAAAAGTGTAATACAATGCAGCACATTGCGCAAAAAGCGATCCAATGTAGTCACGAGTTTGAAAAAGAGGCCCTTGTTATCTCGCTGTTTACGTAGTAGTTTTGTAGGAAGGTGAAACGAGAATTCCGTGCCTACACCAGTGCTTCTAAATCCAAAAGCTTAATCAACGAGACCAAAGACAATGTTATCTCCCGGCCACGCTCTGCAACATACTAATAAATTTCGATAAACACGCCCATATAAGTGAAAGGATAGAGAATGACGCCACATATCTGCAAAAACACAAAATACCAGGTACGAATGATTTAATCAGTCCCATGAAGTGTGTCAGATGGTCGTTATGCCAAGATGAAAATGAATCTTTGGAAAAACATTTTTAAACAATAAATGATCCACTGTGGCTGTATAGGAATTCCTTACTCGGAAATATAAATAGAAAATAAAAATCTAAATATATTGTGCAAACGGACTTCTAAAGAAAGAACATTATTTCAGATATTGGCTGAAACTATTCTTATTTTGTGTGGCACCCTTCAACATATCCGAATTAGTGATTCTATGTTGAAGAGCGAGGCTGGAAGACAATATTGTCTTCAGTTTCATTAATTGAGCCTTCTGATTTAGAACAACTGGAGATGGAGCGGAAATAATCAGCGCGCAAGATAATTAGTTACCAGACGAACTATTTTACCAGAATAGGACACCTTATTTGGGTACCATCGGGAATCGAACCCGAAATATCCGGATAGAAGTCTACCGTCTTATCAACTAGACCACGGATGTCATCAATTAATTCTTGATAGCATTGGTTATGTAGAGCTCGAGTTTTTTGCCTCCTAAGATTTTTTTTTGTTTTTTGTAAAATTGTAGGCATGTTGCAGCTGTACATATAATATGAACTAGTAATAACCCGTCAATAATGACGGAAGTACATACCAAAACTGAATAAATTTCTAAAATTTAATTTAAAACTTCTTCGATACTAATATTTGTTTAATGCGTGATTTTTTTTTTAAAGAATTTTCCCTAACAAAAGTGTTAGCTAACATAGTCATATCAAATATTGGATAAATAAAAATGTTTTGATTATAGAATTCCTTGGTAACCGACGTACAAACGGTGAAAATTATATATGTTGATTTTCAGAAATGAAAAAAATGACGATTTTCAATAATTCAAATAGAACCATGAGATGGAGTCATGCTTTCGCAAGAATAAAATTAAAAATACATATTTTTACGTGTGAGAATGTATCTCTTTAATGAAGGTAAACCTGTTTCTAACTATATTAACAGTAATTAAGGAGTAAATCTATATTGTTGCGTCAGTAAAGCTTGACCTCCTTGAAATTTACACGAAGGTATTTTCGGACATCGATTCGTAGTAATAGACGAGACTAAAACGGCAAACCTGACAAGACTATGCCAAATTATTCAAAAAGTATGACTCGAATGTAAATTTATTTTAGTTAAAAAAATGTAAGAATGATGGGGTGTGAGAAGTGCCTTGTTAGAAATATTGAGAGGGGATTAATAGTCTATCACATTTTTTCACCAGAAGATGGTTGTGAGGCCGTATCCCCTGCAGATATATCATATGTGTTCATTTCTACTTTTTTTCGCAGTCGACATTAAACGCAGTGTTTTCCCCTTTATTTCTTAAAACAATATTTACTCAAACAAGGGTTTTGTTAAAGTAAAAAAAAAAAAGGAATTAATAAAACATTATCATCATCACCGTCACAAATTTGCTCTATTGAGGTAGAGAGAGAAAAAGATCTCCGCTTTATTCTACCTGTCACACACCTTTCGCTGCTGCCATCACACCTAGCCATGTATTCTCTCCTATTATAAAAACTTTTCAACCACCTTTCTTTTAGAACTTTATTAATTTGCCACTTTTTCTAGGTCTTCCCGTCGTACCATATATACTAAATAAATAGACGATTTAAATAATTTATTTTCATTCAGTGAATAAATGATTACGCTTTTATTAAATTATTATCAAAATGAGATAATATTCATGTAACGCATTATCGGTAGATTTCAAATAGGTGACTCATAAACTAAAAACTACCTACAACTTTTGAAACCTAAATAAATGCCTCAGATTCCATATGTCTGTACTAGCACAATTTATTGTAAAACACGGGTCTATGAATCAATAAAATTAGCAAACATATAATTCCATCTCATCCCAGTAAGAACATTGATATAAAATGCGGATAACGAAAGTCTCCATGCCAACGATTTATCAAACAGACGCTAATTCATTACGTAATAAAGGTCGATACGTGGAGTGGTAAATGTTTAACACGATGTCAATTTTGCTCACTTCAAGAAAGCAGTATAATTACAGGTCAAAAACAGCTTCAGGTTCAACACAAGTTAGTAATCCTGCTATACACGTAATATTAGGACTGTATAACTTGGTTTTGAATGTATAACATAAACCTTGCCTATTTTGATTTTCGGTTTACAGGTTTATATGGAGTACACAAAAAATATTTTCATCGTTTTTAGCGAGTAGCTAAATTTAAATGCATTTTTGAAAAAAACGTCACAAAATGCAAAAAATCGCATGTTTTGGAAATATAAATTAGCTGATATTTCCTAAATTATATATGACTCATTTCAATCACTTATGATACGCTTTGCAATGGCAAAGCGCGTATGTTCCGCTGGGGATTTCGGTTTCGAATCCCGATGGTACCCAAAAGAGGGGGCTCAAGTCTAGTTTAGTTCGTCGGTGAAGTTATTGGATTTACCTTTCTGTACGCGGTAGTATCGATGACATAAAATATGAGTAACTGCGAGTTATATACCTACTCCAATGTTTCTAAACCAGGAAGATTGATTAATGCGGCTCAAAGCAATCTTGTCGTCCGGCCGCACTCTTTACTTACCTCATGAATGACTTAATGAATAACGTAACCAATGTTTCAAAATAAAATGTTGCTGAAACCAATTTAAAGGTGGTTTAAGAATAAGGAACTACATGAACATTTCTTAATATGCGGTTGCCCATTTTGCTAATTCGGTTTGGAATTGGTTAATATACCTTTTGTGTTTGGAGGAATTCTTTTGTTAAATCTCGAGTAACTCCTACCTGGCTGATATACTCGTTTACTATGATAAACAGAGGTAAATTAAAACAAATAGACGTGGAGGTCAGCGTGTTACTTAATAACAAAAATATCTATATTTTTTTACTCGATCACAATAAACTAAGGCATTGTGTAAATTATACTGTTTTTTGCAAGTTACATAAATTCCACGGAACCCTGGTAGGGAGTCTTTAAAAATACAGATTTAAAAGCTTAAAAAGTTCGATATATTTATCCAACAATGAGAGCCAACTCACATTTTACCTGTTCTGAAATAATTGATAAAACGTCCAGCCGCTTTCTATATGCTTATATGGAATAATTATTTTTCATAACAGAATTTAACCATAACAAAATCGTTAAACTGTCTAGATGTTTTTGCACAAACAACACGTTTGATATTTTTTTTCGATATTTCAAATAAACCGAAAAAGATATTTTGAAAACCCTTTTCGCACAGAAACATCAAATTGTGTTGAATTCCATCATATCTTAAAAAAATCAATCTGGTTTTCACTTGTGGTCTCTGTTACAACTTTCTGGTTAGTTGGTAGAGATAAACCCTAGACAATCAACCCGCCAAGTTTAACTGTTAACAACAAAAGTGTAATATTTTTTTCAATCTCTGACCATTTTGTATAATAATAATATTGAGGCAATTTATATAGCGCACTTTAGTTTGTGACCTCACTTCAATGTCGATTAAACTAAAATAATATTACTTAATTAGGTAATAAATTTAGTATTCGAATTTATACAAAAAAATACTTTTGATTTCTTTTTTAAATATATTAATAAAACATTAAATTATAAAGTGTTTTTGGTATAACGAGGAAAGGGAGGTATTGGCTATTACCACTATTTAGGAATATTACCCTATCTGCATATGTTCAGTAAGAAAACTAAAAAAAAACTAATCAAGACGAATTGCAAAGAAAATCTGTAGAAATCTTCAAAAATCAAATGATAAAATGTGCGTTTTTTTTTCGAAAAAAATATTGTGTTTATAAATTTCAAAATCAGGAGGCTGAGTCTAAATATAGCCAGACGATAGTGTTTTTCTAGTATATGAACATCACACTATCCAGTAATAACATTTTAATAACAATTAAAATGTAGTATGACCCGAAAGAAAAACGATTCAGGAAAACGCCGGACTCAGAGAAAATAATTACTTAACCAGAGTTCGATTCACTAGACCAAGGATTGCCAACATTTTTGCGTCGTGTGCCAAAACCGGTATTGGGAAAAGGCTTGCGAACCGCACGTGTATTATTACGGAATCAGAGGGGAAAAAATAGTTACGCTACCGGGAATTGAATCCGGAACCTTTGGTTCGTGGATTTAACGACTTGCCAACTGAACCGTGAGGGTCGACAAATCCATACATTGTTTTTTTATTGAATATAAATATAATTCATCTTAAATGAACGTTATATGACATAAATAAATATTTGTATTATTTTGGGTTATATTGAAATAAGATTTTAATATTTAGATATAAACTTTCGTTTTCGAGGCGGAAATCTAGTGTGTGGCTATTATTAAACAATTGTGTTTTGTTATTTATTTCATGATTTATAAAAAAAGACCAGTTAGCCGTTCCTGCACTAGACCATATCTCCTATAACTTAGGCTTAGACAAAATCATGTATTGTTTTTCGACCTTTATAGAGCTAGGAGGATTTCGAATTTTAATAGAGCTAGGAGGAAGCAGTCATTCAGACTTACATAAACTAGACAATTTTCCATAAACATATAACGTTTACTAAAATTACACCAATACTAAAAGTTTAAATATAACGCTTGTAGATTTAAAGCTATTTTCATACCTACAAAATATTTTTTGTCACTAAAACATTCGGCCCACTCAATAAAATCAACATCGTGAATCTGTCAACCGATGCGGTAAAGCGGAAACGTAATGGAACTGTGTCGTGTGCGACGAGAAGTACTGAGTAGACCGCTGAAATCCGAGAAAGTCGATTCTTGGGAAGACAGTTCTATTTCCAGTAAATACAACAATACCCGAGATATACAGACATTCTAGGCCAAGACACGAACACAAAACAAACGGCCACAAGAATGTGCAACACGAAATTATAAATTTATCAATTTCTATAAAAGTGTTTACTTAATTATTTTGATAATTTCATGAAGAAACCATAAAAATGAGTATATAAGCGAACTCCGGGACAATATTTCTAGTTTAATCAGGCGTACTTCATTCTTATTTTATATGAATAAAACTAAAAAAAAGCTTTTTTTTTTCAAAATCAAAATATTCCTTGTCCCTAGCTCATATTCAATTACCACCCGTATCTCTATTTTCCTTGAGTTTGTTTTGATTTTTGTTATATTTACTCTTATATTATATTCATTTACTATGTTGAAGACAGACAAAATATGATTGACTGGAAGAAATTGCTTTAAAGCAATAAATCCGCCAGATATACAAAGTGTAAAACAATGAGTCCTACATCAATTACAGTGGAAAATTTAAGGCGGAATATGTAAGGGAAGATAACGCATTTCCTGGTTAAGAAACTTGCGAGAATTGTTTTATTGAGAGTAATAAACATTGTTCAGAGCTGCCGCAAAAATCAAGACAGTCATAATAATTCCAGACCTTATAAAAGCTGCTAAAATTTACTCAGTACGAGTATTGCGAATCTTAGATGTTAGACCACCCAAGGAAATGTTAGTTCAATCAATATAAAAATAATTCACATCTATTGTCTTGGGCATCGATGCTAACCGCAGAAATAACGGTCATTTTTCCATAAGCGTTTGATTTGACTCTCAGTTAAAAGATAATTGTTTTTTCTTAAGGAATTTTATAACTTGAAAAATTCAGCAAGGAATTTTGCATATAAAACTTTAAAAAGCATAAAACAAAAGGATAAAATTTGAAAACGAAAAGTATTGCATCACAACACCACAGAAAAATAAGTTGTTAATGAAAAATATTATCACAATTTAAAGAAACCCTTAAACTTTTACCCTGTCCTTTGCATATTAATATTTAAAAGTCCAACGGACATATATATTGAAAATAAATCAATTATCTACATATATGTTATATGATACACAGTGTCGATTATCTATCTTCAAAATACTGAAATATACTTGAACTAAGATTTAGAAATATAAATCTGAACTCAATAAAAACAGGAAAAAAACAGTATTATCTTTCGAATTATTACTTCTTCAGAAAATTCTACCCGATTTTGATCCCAAATTTCTCATTGTTTGGAAAAAAAAACGAAAAATCAACATAACTACAAGCGGTACAAAATGAATGAATGTGAAAATAAGTATAACGGAAATGTAATTAATGAAATATAGATTTACTTACAGTTTCCAGTAAATACTGTTTGAATTTGAGTCGGTGGCCGTGATCTAACGGTTAGCATTCACGCTAAGCAAGCGGGCGCCCCAGGTTCAATTCCTGGTAGATTCACTTGTGGACTGGTTGTACTCTTAGACCGTTTTGCATCTGAATTTATGTTTTTCTGTAGCTTATATGCTACTTATTATAAATTATGATAGCGCTATAAAGCAACATAAAACTAACGCTATATAAAACTCAGCCAAATTAAAGAATGTAGCTGATTAAACTAGCCGATCGTCTAGGAACTTTGGGGTTAATTTGTCAAGATTGTGTGCTTGCTGAAGTGCATCTTGCATACTATGAACCAATACACGCACAGGTGTCTTCCATCTACAAGATGTCGACGGAGGAACTGATGGTACATCCTGAGGAGTATCAGCTCACTTTTCAATCACTGTGTAAAGAACCCGACTCTTATTCATATATCTTGCTACTTTAACTTGACAATATATCCCAGAAAAGGGCAGATGGCAAAATCTATAATTCGAAACTATTTACTATGAAATTGGTCGCATTTACGAGAGCTAAACTAAATTAGGTATGAATGTCAATCTTGATTTTTTATATAGTTGCTGCTTTTTGCCTCGATATGTTTTGAAACTGAAGTGCTCCAATTCGAAGGCGCGATAGTAATTTCACGTTGAATAAACGTAAAAAAAGTAGTCATTTTTAAATCCATTGATTATTATTTTATACATATTCCAGGAGAAAAGCAATTATTTCATTATGTATCTAAAGTTTATACGCACATGGTTTTATTCGATGATTTTTCATATTAAAAGCATTTTTTTTAATGTATATGATTTAGAAAATTCTCCACATAATATACGATTGAAGTTGTGATAGTGGCATGTGGAGAATCGCCACACCAGGTGTAAAGTTCTTCTTGAGAAGAAGAACTTGACATCCTGTGGCGGAGCTAGTGTAGGGAAAATAATTACATGACTAGTCCGCGCTAAGACATAAACATCGCGCGCAAGTCACCGATCCTGCAGAGAAGGCTGTGTTCAGCGATCCCATGGGTCGTTGAAGAGTAGGGGAAACCGAATGTTAAAACAGCTGCATGAAGTGATGATGCAGAAAAATAAAAGTTTCAAAAGCTCTGTGCCAGCCAAGACCCATGCTCGATTGCAGTGCTGATGGTGAGCTGCTCGCGTCATATATGCATAAATACAAGAATTAGAAGAAATACGGTCTGCAGAGTGTACCAATCTGAAAAGAGGGGATGCCAAGCACTCAACTATTAAATTAAAGACCATTGTCGTTAACAAATCAATATAACGAATATGTCTTGAAAAAACCCTTCAAAAGGTATATCATATACATATAATTTACTGCAAATGTACTCCCGACTATATTTTATCCACCTGAATTTGGTTTACTCGTATATTACCCTCTCTTAAGACTTGATCTGCATGGGAAAAGGTTAATGACTCTATTGGATGCATTCGAGTCATGGTTGCTCTGCAGTAATGAAATAAACATATAACATATATTAAATACATTCAAACTATAAAAACGTCAGGGTAAATATGAAATGGAGAGGCAACGCACGTTGAGAAATGTATAAATCTGCTTTCGAGTCGGATCCGACCCGAGATGTTGGAGATTCTGTATTTCTGTTTCATTCGCCGATTAACCATTACCGGTCTTTTCACTCTTTACAACAGAATTCTCACTTACATTCGTGATTGCAATGGAAATGTGCATAATCCTTCACACAACACAGTGGGTGTAATGCAAGTTTAAATTTGGTGTAATTCGCTAGCTTTACAATACATAAATTAGAGATGCGTTTCGAGTTCCCATGGTAACGAGATTAAACGTTCAAGATGATTGGTAGGTTTGACCTGCTGGAAACTTTAGTTAGCAAAGTTAGACATACATTAGCTTCATTGACCATATCCACAACGATGTATTTTATATATTGAGGCCAATTACACTGGTGAGAGTGCTTTGTGACCTTGTTTAATTAATTACAATGAATCCAGAAACATTAATGCTGGAAGAATATGCAGTGATTTGTCAATGTGACGTGTTGTACAAGTATGCCAGAAAGTAGATGAATTCATTCGATTGACATCATTATAATGGACAAATTTTGAAAGCACAGCTCATACGTGAAGAATATTTAGAAACATATATGAAATAGAATATTCTGTGGAGAACAGTAAGTCATTTTAACAAGGTAAATTCTTCGAGTAGATTTTTTAATGACGAAGGAACTAAACAACTTCTCAACTTATGCAAATTCGAAGAAAAAATATGACAGTGTAAAAATATATTTTGTCACGAGAGGGGACAAATTACTTAAGTAAATAATTAAGTTATGATTCAATTTCAAGTTTTGGCTGTAGACAGTCAAATGCAGGGCAAATTCTTAAATCGAGCCCTTTCAGACAAAACACGGTACATATTTCAGCAATAAATCATATGTACAAAAAAAATTTTTTTTACGTAAAAATGTTTCATGAATTCACGAGAATTTCATGCCAAAAATATAATATTTTAACTAATCGTGAAAAACTGTTTTCTAAAATCGGGGTTTTCGTTTTTACGGATGAGTGATCAAATACTGTCTAAACAAATGCATAATGCAAGCATAAGTAGGAATCGTAGAAGATTACACTCGAGAAACAAATGTATAATGCAAGCATACGTAGGAATCGTAAAAGATTACAACCGAGAAAACGGAAAGATAAGAAATAAGAGGAACAAAATAAGCTTTATGAAAAGATGTGTATGGATGTGGAAGAGGCGAAGGAAGTATGTCTCGATAGGCAAAGTTCGGTGACCCTCTCCTCTCTGCCTATCCCAACATGGAAATAGCGGAAATGTAAGACTTTTGTTATTCAGCGAAAATTGAAAACAGTACTGAATTGAATTGCGGTAACCTATGAGATTTCGTGTATAATTTTAATAAAAATGAATTATTTTAAAATTGAGTCCTCCATCTTTAGGCGGAGGCAAGTGTAGTGTGACGGGTGTGGGTTAGGATAGAGTGCGGGAGGGCGAGGGTGAGGGTTACCACGTACCACCGGCAGAAAGCAAAGACGGTATGCGGCGGGGTGCGGGCGGCAGGAAGGGTCACGCACAAATGTAGCGTGCCGGCGAGAATGCGATCGAGCCTCCGCTCAGCTTATTGGTATTTAAGACTGCTTTACTAGCATTCACTAGCTACCGATGCCGGTCTCAGCGGAACCAGAAAATCATCGAGGAAGTGAAATAGATTCGAGGTAAGGCGGATCGAAATGCATTCAGTAAGACGAATGATATTCAATAATTTGGTTTGCAATATATAAACTATGGAAGTCTAGCAAAACGGAACCTACATTCAATATTGCTGAAATGAAAAACAATTAAATGAAAGTTCTCGTTTGTAAAATGATAATGTAAGTTAATCAGATATTGTTATTTGTTTTATCAAACAATGTTTACTCAAATAAATGTAACGGTAAAACCCTACCGGTTTCAAGGTTTTCCCCTCATCATCAAGGGGAGCACAAAAAAGACCCGTTACATAAAGTGGAATAAACAGTGTTTGATAAAACAAATTACAATGTCTTTAAACCTCCACAATGTTAATGCCTTAACTATAAATAATATATAAGTTAATTAGGTTATATTTTTTTTTAAACTAAACAAATGACGCTATCGCCCGCATAAGGGTATATTTCAACGACCCTTCATATGACGATATACCCTTCTACGGGTGATAGCTTCAAATATTGAAACAAAATGTAATATGGTGGGGATTTTCAGTGTTTTTTTTACCGTACACAACGTGTTAAACAGTTAAGGAAAATTCATTATTAATAAATAAAAAGACAGCAAGAAATATAAGATCTTTTTTGTTGTAGTTCATCGTTTCTCAACCTGTGGATCGCGACCCCCAGGGAAACCGTGGTAAATTATCAAGGGAGTCACGAAAATAAAAATAACTTGCTTGCACAAAAGGAAAATAACACATTTTCTGAGAAAAATGATCACATTTAAGATATCAAGTTTTTACAGGTATTTTTTTTGCTGGGCCGAAACAATAATATAGTTGATACAGGATAAAGGTGAATGAATAAGTGAACAAACAAAAGAAAATAACATGGATTTAAGAGACATTTATAAATACGTAAAACGTGGCTATTTAAAAAAATAGATATGACCGAAGTCATACGTATCTTTATACCTCGAACACTAGACGGAAAAAGTGCCTGTGTCGTTCGAGGGGAGTAGCACAGTGCGGGGTTCGAACCGATAACCTTCCGCACGGAAGTCCAAAACGTTACCGCGCGGCCATGCACCTCATTTACGAGATGCATTTCCGTTACTTCTCTTGTATCATATATGATGTGTCTTTGTCCTAGTCGCTGAATAAAAAAGATGCCAAAAAGAGTCAAATAGAAAAGAAACACGATGGATCAAAGCGCATAAACTGCAACTATGGATCAACATTCAACAAAATATAACTCGGGCTGGAAAAAAAACTAAAATTCATAAATGTGAAACGTTATAAACGTGACATATAAACGATAGAGAATGTTACGGAGAGAATATATAAAACATTGATAGCAGCAGACTTCGGTCGGTAAAAGCCAGAAGTGCACCTAACCTTTAATATTAGGTCCTTACATATGAAATTGGCGTTTTGTTTGGGAGGAACATAAAGTTGATTTTTTTTAATATAATATATTTATTTAATCAAAGTATGTACCATTGCTATCTATGCACTTTTGCCATCTCATAGGTAGTTCATCGATCCCTTTACTAAAAAAACCATTCGGACGGGAATCAATAAAATCTTTGAAGTCGGTTTGGACTGCCCCATCGGAGTTGAATTTTTTCCCTTGCAAGAAGTTATCCAAATTTCGAAAAAAATAGTAATCTGTTGGGGCAAGGTCCGGAGAGTACGGTGGATGTCTTAGACATTCCAATTGAAGCTCTTCTAATTTGGTAGCCGTCTGTTGTGCAGTGTGTGGTCTAGCGTTATCATGAAGCAGCAGTGGCCTAGAGCGATTAACCAGCCTCGGTTGTTTAGCAGCTAGCTTTTCCATCATGGTTTGCAGTTGCTGACAATAGACATCTGCCGTAATCGTCTGGCCAGATTTAAGAAAGCTGTAGTGAACGACACCAGCACTAGTCCACCAAACGCTCACAAGTAACTTTTTTGGAGTCAATTTTCGCTTGGGGCATGGTTTGGCTGGTTCGGCAGGGTTCAGCCATTGCGATGAGCGCTTCCGATTATCATACAGGATCCACTTTTCATCACAGGTAATGATTCGATTCAAAATCCCTTCATTATTGTGCCGGTTGAGTAATGCAACGCAGCAGTCAACGCGCGTTTGTTGATTTGCTTCACTCAATTCGTGAGGTACCCACCTTTCAAGCTTTTTCACCTTCCCAATTTGCTTCAAGTGGATTAAAACAGTTTTATCACTAACACCGCAGCCTGCAGCTAACTCGGACGTGGTTTGCGATGGATCCGCTTCCACAATAGCCTTCAATTCTTCATTATCAACTTTGGTCTCCGGCCGTCCACGGGGCTTTTTCTGCAGGTCGAAATTTCCAGAACGAAAACGTTGGAACCAAAAACGCACTGTGTTTTCTTTTGCGGCACCGTCGCCATACACATCATTAATCCTTCGAGCCGTTTCTGCAGCACTGGTGCCACGGTGGAACTCGTACTCGTAAATAACGCGATATTTCAAGTTTTCCATTTTGTAAACTGAGTGACGCAAAGAAAAAAAACAATTGAGGAAAAAACAAATGAATTATAATTTTCGAAACACAAATACTTGAGTAAATAGCTGTATAAATTTTAATTTGGAATTCCTAACCAAAGAGAAGATATTTGAGATCAAAGTTGCCAGTACGGCAAAACGCCAATTTCATATGTAAGGACCTAATATATATCATAAAAGGAAATGTTATGTATCTCTGTATGTATGCGCTAATCTCGAGAATCACTAAATGGATTTTCATTCTGGTTTTGTCATTCTATGTGAAACATTAGGTGTATAAAAGTTACGGTTACTCTTCAGCAGGCTGAGCTGTGAAGATGAATGTATTATAAAACCGAATACCTATCAAAACTTCCATATAAGAGATACTACCTTGATCAAAAAGTTTTAGGACCAGCCACCGTGTGGCGCTGTCAGTCACCCGATTGGAATTCTTTTTTTTTTGTTTGGTTACCACATCTATCATTGACACTTCCCTCCAAATTTCAGCGTCATAGCTTGACATTTGTAAAAGTTACGCTGTACTGAGTACATCTATGGATCCGCTCAAGACATTTTGGTTAGTGATTTGGGCCTCAGACGTGTCGCTGCAAAACTGGTGCCGAAAGACCTCAATTTCATGCAAAAAAAGGACCGCGTTGAAATCGCGAAAGACATGATTTCCATGAGTTTTTGACCAAAAACAACACGACTACTATCCAGCAGCCTTCGAATTCCCCTGATCTGGCTCCCTGCGACTTTTTCCTGTTCAACCGACTTTAAAAACCGCTTCGCGGAACGCGTTACAGCACCCGAGAGGATGTCATGAAAAAATCGAAGACGGCTCTGATGGACATACCGAAAATTGAGTACCAGCGGTGTTTCGAGGATTGGGTCAAGCGCTGGCGTAAGTGCGTTGCAGTCGATGGGGAGTACTTTGAAGGGGACCATATCGATTTTGATGAATAAATTTGTATTTTCGATTTTATGAATAAAGCTTTTTGATCAAGGTAGTATATCAAAACGATGTATGAATTAATTTAGATTATTTAAATCTTACAAAAGGGGTTATAGTTAGCTCACTATAACTGCTTTTACATAACATAATATATTATTAACGCTTCTCAAACTTTAGTTTTAAGTATGAATATAGAAAAAATAATAAAAAAGGTACCGAAAATATTAAATAACAATGAAAACAGTATTGAAACTTTCGACAAAAAGGAGGAATGAAAAGGTGTGCGGTTAAACAGGAACTGTAAAATGGATTTGCGAGCATGTTACCGCCAGCTCAAGGATAAACATTGAACGTAGCTAGGGATTGACCTCAGCGGAGAATGATTTACCCCATGGACGGTTTTATATTGCTAATATATCTCGGGTTAGCTAGGTCTAAACAATTTTTTTATAATAAACGATCTGCAATAAATAATCGATTGTTGCAAAAAAAACCTTGTCACAAGGCTTTTCATATGTAACTATGTCAATCGTCTCGAGCTATTTATTCACTTGCATTCCATTATCAGGAAATTCTATGAACATTCGAGTCTAAGTTGGTTATAATCCGATATATGTACAACCTGGATAAACCTAGTTCGAGTGCTTTTATGTAATGAAATTGAATTTTATTCTAACGTATTTACAATATCCAATTTTATAGATAATGTTCTGGTATATTTACACACTTAACGGTTCTAGAAAATAAGCATTTTGCAAAATGAACAAGTATATACGAAAGTCTGTCTTGTGTTATGTTTATTTCTGTATACTCGTGTTGCAAACTACGAGTATATCAACAATGATTCACCTCGACACAACACGGCCGTTTCCATGTGCACTTGTTCCACTCGCCCGATTTAACTATTTATTGTTGCTCTTTAAACAATAACAATAACGAGTTAAGGAAACTTATTATTACATTTTATATTCTGGTGTACTTCATCCTTATCAATGACGATCTCCGTGCTCTAGTTGGTAAGACGCTTGTAATCAACCACCTATAAACCAAAACAGGGGTTTCAAAGTCTGATAAAAGAGTTCGTCAGATAATAATACTCGCATGTAAGGAGTAGTCATGCGAGTTTTGTCTCTTCAGTGTTACTTGCATATGCAATGAAAAACCAGGAGATACAAGCCTACTCCAGTGGTTTTTAACCCGAAGGCTAGATTACTGGGGCCAAAGAGAGAAGAAGAATTACAATATTGTCTCCCGCGCACAATCCAATATTTTAACCCGAAGGCTAGATTACTGGGGCCAAAGAGAGAAGAAGAATTACAATATTGTCTCCCGCGCACAATCCAATATTTTAACCCGAAGGCTAGATTACTGGGGCCAAAGAGAGAAGAAGAATTACAATATTGTCTCCCGCGCACAATCCAATATTTTAACCCGAAGGCTAGATTACTGGGGCCAAAGAGAGAAGAAGAATTACAATATTGTCTCCCGCGCACAATCCAATATTTTAACCCGAAGGCTAGATTACTGGGACCAAAGAGAGAAGAAGAATTACAATATTGTCTCCCGCGCACAATCCAATATTTTAACCCGAAGGCTAGATTACTGGGGCCAAAGAGAGAAGAAGAATTACAATATTGTCTCCCGCGCACAATCCAATATTTTAACCCGAAGGCTAGATTACTGGGGCCAAAGAGAGAAGAAGAATTACAATATTGTCTCCCGCGCACAATCCAATATTTTAACCCGAAGGCTAGATTACTGGGGCCAAAGAGAGAAGAAGAATTACAATATTGTCTCCCGCGCACAATCCAATATTTTCGCAACACTAATTCGGATATGTTGAAGTACCAATACGAAAGAGGAAAAGAAATAAATCATCAATTCCTGAGAAAAAATCTAAAAAAAACATTACATATTTATCTCAAAATATCCCTCTCCATAACTCCTCTAGAATTCTCAAGCGTCTCGTGTTTTTTTCTTGAGATTTATATATTGTTTTGATTTTTGTTACTTTTACTTTATTGTATTATATTAATTTACTACGTTTAAGAAACAGATATGGATTACGATAATAGTTTTATACTAAAGTTGGTTGACTAGAAGACAATGCTTATAAGCAATAAATCCGCAAGAAGTATTCATACGAGTTTAAAAAAAAAATTAAATATATTTTTTTTTAGTTGCACTAGCACCTTGGATGTGGGAATTTATTCAAATTATTTAAAAAAATGGATTTAAGGCAGTTCAAAAGCGGATTCTAAGGAACCCAACCCATTAACCATGTTCTGCGTTTCAGCTTAATATTTAAGTTCCAAATGCAAAGGGGGATAAAAAGTAAAGAACATATACTTATAAGATGTAACAAATCTGGGTTCGAAAAGTCTCATGGCTACGGGTACATTCTGTTCTAAGTGAAAATAATATGGGAGTGCGTTATCTAAATTGATTTTATAAATGGGATAAGATGGGAAAAATGTAAATTCTCAAAATAAATATGTACAGAATTTGCTTTTACTCCAAATTTTTGGTCATTAATGCAACTGTTTGATTTATAAATCTAAATGTTTATATTGAACAGTGGTTTTCGATATTTTCAATATGTCAGCAGCAATTTCTCCTGTCGTAGAACGCCGACGTATTCTCGATCAAAATCTTGGTTTAGTCATCAGTGGTAATCGCCCTTTTAGAGCAGACACCATTTTCTAGTGTCACTATTACGCATCTTTTAACTTGACAAACATGATCGCTTACTGTCGCCATACATTCGTTTAATATATATTTTTTTGCTTGTGTCACATTTTTTCGTTTGCGGTATTTAAAAAGCATCAAGCACCGAAATAAAAACTTATATTTCGTCTTCAAAATGAGGCTTAAAAAACCGTTCAAGTAATTTGGATCAACAATGGTCGATAAAATGCGCTAAGTATTATCTTTCGTAATTATAAACATTCAGCACGTTAGGTATGAAGTTAGCAACGCAAATTTTGTACTAACGATATCTATCGAAATACGAAAAAACGTTCCGGGTAACTTATTATTTTAAAGACAAGAAAATAAATAAAAATAAAACTAAACGAACACCTCTCTGGGGTAACTGCACTTCGGCTGTCCCAAATTAAAAGACAGTATCCAAGAATTTTTCAGAAATAGTTTTTTTTTATTTTTGTACATACGAGTACTTTCTTATTTCCTATCATTTTATGAAACAGGAAACTTGATATTCGGCTTAAATTTTGATATTTTTATCCTAAAAAGGCAGTATCTGCAGACATAATCGACAAATTACCAAATAAAAAGAATGCATCTACGATTCCCAATTTATAAGACAGTATCTACATGTAGATACTTTCTTTTAATTTAGGTAATGCAGATACTTTCTTTTAGCTCGTAAAAACGATTATTTTTTGTTGCAACATTATGGAGACTCTCTTTTGTCTATAGGAACACAAAAAACTTAAGGACGATAATAATATTATGTATTATACCGTCTTATGGCATGACTGAGGCTGTGGCAGGACGACAAGCACATAGTATTGTTGATTCTCTATATAGTCTTATAAAAAATATGAGACGTGCAAAATTTCATATTTTGGGCAGACAATTGTTCTGCACAAAATAAAAACTGGACTTTTTCTACACCCCTTGTCACAATTGTGAGAACCTAAGGGATAGACCCGAGAGTGTAACACTCAAATATCTAAATAAAGGCCACACGCATATGACAGCTGACTCTGTTCATGGAAATATTGAGAGAAAATTGCAACAAGTCAGAAATGTTTTCGGCTTTAGAGATTTTAAGGATGTGGTTTCAAAATCAAGAAAAAAAACGTTTGTGTGCTCGAACCATCATCTTTTCACCAATGGCTTAAAAAGAGGCAACCACGTAGAAAAAAAATCCCAATTGAATCACAAGAGAATGAACTTCAACAACAATCAGTTCGGTCATCCATCCGTCATAAAAAAGTTACTTCATCAAAGGACGTGCCTGGTCGAACGATTAAATATATAACTGCATCTGATGAAAATGATGCTTGGACAAACTTCAATCTGGCTGGCTAACGTAGTTCAAACGTGTTTTAAAAAGGGGTCGAGTGAATTTAGTTTCAAATATGACTTTGACGCACCCTATGGAGAAATTGATTTTTTACCAGCTTCATATGATCGTGACAATTTTGAAATGTCCCCAGAAATAATAGAACGTAGAGGCATTACTTTAATGAATAAAGAAAAAATACTACGTTCACTTGTACCAAAAATGACCAGCAACAGGCGGTCGTTTTGGTTAGAATTGCCGACGAACGGTAATGTCGTAGATTTAGTAAGTGGTGGAGAGAAGAATCACCTGAAGTTTGAACTTTTCTTGCATTGTGTTTAATTTCTTTTTTAAATAAACAGTTGTGTTTGCGAGTTTGTTTTTTAAACTGTGCTATATTATTATTAATAAATGTCAAATTAATAAATGTACTCGTACATTTAAAATTTTCAACAGAATACACCACGTTCAAGTGAACTCGCGTAAATGGAGAGATTACTGTAAATTCAAATTCATACACAATAATTCCTCATAATCCTCAAGCCACAGATCGATACAATCTGCCACAGACAAAGTATAAAACACATTTTAGGTTAGCTTGTATTTGATTCAAATTTTCCCATATAAGATCCATTAATTGACTAGTTAAGTACTCTAATGTATGGTTTCTCAAAGTGTGTGTCGCTACCCCGCGGGGCAATATCAGGGGAATCGCGAAAATAAAAATAACTTAGATTTACAAAAAGAAAACACATTTTCTGAAAAAAAAATTACAATCCAATTCATTGTTAACTCCAATGGTTACCGATGTATATCTATTCTACAGGATGTCTCAAAAAATGTATACACACTTTTACACCGTGCCATTTACTTGAACTTGCTGAAGGAATTTGTCATACCACGCATTCGTCAAGAGTTGAGCTATGAGGAGGACTGTCATTTTGAGCACGATGGTGCACCTCCCCACTACCATCGTTATGTGGGGGCCTTGATTTGTACTACATAGCTAGTGATAGTGTGTAATAGGTAGCGAAATTAATGTGATAAAGTAACTAACGATTCTTTGCGGTCTTTACGTCGTTACAAAGCCAGCTACATCGTTTAGACTTGTCGCTCGTATACATACTCGCAGCAAGTTCAAACTGTTTAGCTAACCTGTCTGTAATATTAAACAGTAGATGTCCTTGCATGATTAGGCTCATCATCGTTGTGCAAGTACAACACTTGTGCAGTCACGTTTGCATCAACAAGATATCACGTTTTTGCAGGGGAACGCTACGCTGTCTATTTTTCCTTTTGAGGGGTTGCAGGGCTAAAAAGATTGAGAAACAATTATCTAACTAAAGAGGCACAAATCGAAGATTCAAGATTATTTGCTTTAAGCACTTAACAAAATCGTATTTAATTAATACTGCTTTAAAACCCGAAAATCAACTAGAAACTCTGAAAATATATTACAACTATTGGAGTTAATGGCATAAAAACGTTGCCATTGAAGATTTTTTTATATAATCATCTTGATATGGTATTCGCACTAATAAGATTAACGTACCTCAAAGTAACCATTTCCTCCTACGGTATCCTATTGTAGATGTGGGTCATTCGGATATTATGGTATTATCATGTAGTAAAGACTGAGTATTCCATAAGTTGATTTTATGTGAGAAACGTATAATTGAATTCTCCATGACATTATACCGAAGAGTATATAAATCTGCTAAGACGGTTCACAACAGTATTTTAGTACCGACTTTCCTCTATGAGAGTGAAGACTGAAAGAAGCCGAAACGTGCTTACACGTGGAGGCAATGTATGGTATGAAATTATATGATTAAGGACGAATGTGAAGTTAAGGCTGATGTATGAAGTAGGATGAATAAGAACACTTTGAAATAGTTTGGGAATGTACAACGAATGAATCAAGAAAGATTGACGAAACAAAGATACAGACCAAATATTAGTGAAATGCGTGTTAGAGAAAGATCAAGGAAAGTATGGTTGGATCAAGTGAAGCTAGGTCAAAATATTCAAAAAAACCACACCTCTTTTCTATAAACATAACCTTGGATTTTGCTACATTTATTATATAAAATTCAAGATAATATATTGTATTTTTTTCTTAATTCAACACTTATTCATACACAGTGAAGTGTTTCATATAACTATTTAATGCATTTAAAGTTTTAGAAAGTACCCTCGCAGCGTTCTGTCACTATACACATTGTTAATTCTCGGAACGCTTATAATTCTTCCTGCCGATCTAATCCAGCTAATAGTTATGGCCTATATTAGGGAAGGCCAACAGGTCGATTGCGAAGCAATTTTCGGTCGATCGCGGCCTTCTTCGTAACTTATTGTACAATATGACGTGCGATGTTGCCAAATCTCATAACGCGCATGCACTTGTCAACGCAGTCAATTAGTTATCCTTTTTTTAATATATATGTAGATATGCATATTCCAAATAATTGAATGCATGTTATTTAACATATATGTATAAGTTTTCTTTTCCATAATATTTTTTTGCGAAGTAAATTCCGCTCATACTGATTAATAAACTTTTAGTTTTCAGTTATTTTTTTTATAATGTGTGCTTTGTTTTAAATCTCGTGAATTTGATAAGTAGATCGCGACAATTTTTTTTTTCTTCGTAAAAATCAATGTTTTTTTTAAATTCTTCTAAAATAATTATTTATGCTATATTTTTATCTAATGGCTGAATTTTACAAATCTCAAATAAATTTTCACAAGTATTTTTTATATATTTTATATATTTTTTATATATTTATTACATATTTGTCAATTACTAATCTATATAAATAAAAATGTAAATGTTCGTATGTTAAATATCTCTAATCTCCGAAAGTTCTTCACGGATTGCTTTGAAATTTTGACAGTTAAATTTTGATTTCGAATATTAAAAAATAAATATTAAATAATAAATATAAAAAAGTATATAAAACAGACGAAATAACGGGAGCGCCCCCTGCAGCGACACGCGCAAACTAAACAATTCTCATTGACAGTTATGTCAACATTGCATTTTCGACGTTCGGAATTGATATTAAAGAATAAATATTAAATATCTATATAAATAAAAATATAAATGTTCGTTAATTAAAAATCTCCGCAAGTTCTTCACGGATTGCTTTAAAATTTTGACAGTTTCATTTTGATTTCGAATATTAAATATTAAATAATTAAATAATAAACATAAAAAAGTATATAAAACAGACGCCATGGGAGCACCCCTGTTGAACGTGACGGCAACATACGCAATATAGATTTCGATTTATTTTCATTTTGATTTCGAATATTAAATAATTAAATATTTAATAATAAATATTAAATATCTATATAAATAAAAATGTAAATGTTCGTTAATCGAAAATCTCTAATCTCCGAAAGTTCTTCACCGATTGCTTTGAAATTTTGACAAAAGGTTGCATGTTTATATACTTTTTTTATATACGGTTGTATATAAAAAAGTATATAAAACAGACGAAATAATGGGAGCGCCCCCTGCAGCGACACACGCAAACTAAACTATTATCATTGACAGTTATGTCACATTGCATTTTCGACGTTTCGGATTCTTTCATTTCGTTTTTTAACTGTTTTTTTTTATTTTTCTTAAATATTAAATATAAAATATTAAATTTTCAAATACGTGTATTGAAAAATAGCGCCATCTGTTAGGACGTAAAAGCAACACACGATATACTAAATTTTTATCCGCCATAGTTATATCGTGAAATGCGTTAAAATTGACTGTATCGATTGATTTGCGTTTGAAGTGAAATATTTCGTTAATATTTTTTTGTTTTTTAGTTCGTGTATTTTCTTTTTTAAATGTTTGGCAATTTTATATGTTTTTGTTATAACTTTCTTTCTTCTTTTTCAGTGCAATCGATCTGCTTTATACTTCAGAAAGTCTAGGATGAGTTGTGCGGCGTTTAAAACGTCATGCCCCAAAGGGATGGAGTAAAATCGTTTTTTACAAATCGAATAGTTTTTTATATAAATCGAACAATTGTTTGTATCTAAACTGACGTTTCAATTCATAATTTTCATTATACTGTCTTTCTAATGTATTGTATGATTTGTATCTATCTTTAAATAGGCCAAGATCCACAATGAATTAATACAAATTACGAACATTTCATTTTAGGTATAAAAAAATCGAAAATCCAATTATCGAATACCCCATCCCTAGCCAATGTGGACTAACATAGTGACTTTTGAGAAACGTCACCAAATATTATTTGATTTTTACAAACTGACACATTTTTGCTGATTTGTAACATGATGTCTCAATTTGTCATTATTGTTAGTTTTTTGTAATTAAGAAACACGATTGGCTGAGTGAACGAGCTATTCTTGCCGCCAAGAACAAAGACGTCTACGAACTTAACAACATTATTCGGTTCCTTTTTTAACGTTTCGCAATTTTATATGTTTTTGTTATAACTTTCTTCTTTTTCAGTGCAATCGATCTGCTTTAGTTAATCAAAATACCGAAGAAGCAGCAGAGCGACGTGCAGCCAGACTTGAGGATGCACGGTTGCGAGCACGGCGATCGCGTTCTGCAGCTTCTGCAATTTAGTGACGTCAAAAGAAGAATTGGCTGAAAAATTATTTCCCAATATTCAAATCAATTATAAGAATCACGATTGGCTGAGTGAACGAGCTATTCTTGCCGCCAAGCACAAAGACGTCTACGAACTTAACAATATTATTTAGTTCCTTTTTTAACGTTTCGCAATTTTATATGTTTTTGTTATAACTTTATTTCTTCTTTTTCAATGCAATCGATCTGATTTAGTTCATCAAAATGCCGAGGAAGCAGCAGAGCGCCGTGCAGCCAGACTTGAGGATGCATGGTTGCGAGCACGG
Source organism: Odontocerum albicorne (assembly GCA_949825065.1). Taxonomy (NCBI): domain Eukaryota; kingdom Metazoa; phylum Arthropoda; class Insecta; order Trichoptera; family Odontoceridae; genus Odontocerum; species Odontocerum albicorne. The sequence continues at coordinate 21,050,021 of OX463855.1, forward strand.
CGATCGCGTTCTGCAGCATCAGATCTGCTTCGTTCTTAACAGAATGAACGCGACAAGCTGAAAGTGGCTGAAAGACGTCAAAAATATTGTATACCCACAAGCATTGTGAAATTAAATATATTATAAACGTGTGCTTTCTCTTTTCGTTCTTTTCCATTTAACCAGACTGAGGCACAGCAACGCGTGGCCGGGTACAGCTAGTAATCGAATAAATCAGTAATAATCTAATGTTGACGTATAAAAAAAGCGGGTGTGAAAAAGAGATAATAGTTCTACAATAATAAATATATTTATTTCTTCAAATAAGAAACTTAGTCTCGAGATCATAAATGGTTCCAAATGTAAAACTATTTTCAGTACAACGCCGATTACGAAGACACGTTACGTCCAAATCGGAATATATATTTTTTTGTATAGAATCGTGCAACCGAATCCGCATTGGCGTCAATGCCTCGAGCGCATTCGTCAAAATGGTCGCTTCCTCCTCAGCCACGGCTTGCGGCCCGTGCAAACGGTTCGGATCGCAGGGGGGCAAGGAGTGGCGCCGCGGGGGGGCAGCCCCGGCGGCGGGGTGGGGCGAGGAGCTGGGAAATAATAAAGCCGAATCGTCGCCGCATCAGCAATACACATATATATTGTACAACATATTGATAACGGCCGGCGGAAATGTGCCGCGGCGGAGGATCGGAGAACTAGACCGGCAGCGGCCGCCATACTACTACACTAGAGTGACGCCGCCGATTGTTGTCGGTGCTTCAAGTCGAAGCTGATCCCATAACGGCCCGTGAAACGCAACATGATGATTGGTGAGCGGAGACAGCGGAATGAAGAGATGAGATTGGACAGTTCGGAATTAGGCATTCTGGGATGAAATAGAAGCTTTAACAATTGAAAGGGAAATCTAACTGTGAACCACAAAAAGAACGAAAGATAAATTTCAAGTTGTATATTACTCTATCACAATTGAAAAATGATATCAAAACTTAGCGGGACTCTTAACATAACGTTGAGGTACCAAGTAGAAAACTACTATTTTCTTTCGTGTAGTCCTTAGATATGAATTATTACTTAGCTCTCTAAAAATTTACTTAATTCCTCCTTTTCTCGATAGTAAAATGAAAAGTAGTGTACGAAGTAAGGAACATCGTGACCAGTCTCCAAACTATGAAAAAAAGTTTATTCTTAAAATAACTGGCATATGATGTGATGTTCAATAAAAAAAAGAGTTGTGTTGTGAGTGCTTTTTACCACATACATTACAAATGTATAAATAGCGCACATGCAGAATAAGACATGAACACATGGATAAGGACGTGTGACATGGACACGATCGTCTAATTTCACAAAAAAAAGCTCTCAACTACATACTCAAAGAAGCATGGAGAGAAATGCATGCTGCGGTACAGAGTTCAGTTCGATCTCACCCACCACCCACGCTGTTATGGGGGATAAAATAAGCCCACATCCAGCGTGATCTACACAAGATCGAAATCTTATTTTTTATTAGCGTGACGTCACGTAGTGACGAAGAAGGAACTGCCCAAAGGTATTCCTTCGGTGGAGACACACCTAAGTGTGAAATAGTAGCGACAGCGGACTTAGGTCCGCAACACGGGAGATGTAAAATGACTCGCAGTGCGGAAAATATACGTATAAAGTGGTTTAACGCCTGTAGTTTCAACAGCCTAGCAAGTTGCTAGTACTTTCATAGAAAATTATGAATGCAGCAAAACTATCCTTTGACGCCACATGGACTGGGACAAGAGACTCCAAACGTAATAAATTGATTCGCTCTCAAACAAAAGTCAAACACATAATTGAGACCGTAAACGATTAAAATGAAGTTTGTCATTTCGTATAGCCAGATCAACGCGCAATCGTTATACGTAGACTCGTCCATTGGTGCACGAGAGAAATTAAAAGGCTAAGAAAATGAATTTCACATATATCATCCACTTGGCCTGGGTGGTGATACGTGTTTATGTGAAATTGAAGATATGACGTGTCATCAAACGGTAATATGCAAAGGGTTTTGGAAAACTTGCGGAGAAAACTTTTGTTCAGCAGCGAACCAATAAAAAAAGGATGATGATGGTAATATAAAATAAAAAAACCTTTATTAGCTCAACGAATGACATGGTCAGGAAACTAATATGCCTGTAATATATTGCATGATAAAAGCGGTTTGCATCCGTGCACTTGCTATAGAATTTTGTGTTATACCTTTTTTATGAAGCATTAAACATATACTCCGAAGTTTAAAGCTCATTTGGTATATTGAACTTTTATAGCGAGTAAAACACGTTCTCGAAATAAAGAACCGAATGATTCGTTTTTGGAAATCAACTAATGTGAAATAGTCTAGGACCACGAAATTTATACAGTGATAACGATTAAATAACTAATTAGGATTTTAAATAAAACACAGCCAATCAAACTACTGTGTTTATTAAAATCAACATAGGACTTATTAAAATAAAAAATAAACAATCCTAATTTATTCTTTAGAATATACGAAATTTAATTGTGTACTAAAAAATATTATTACCAATATTCCTTCGATTCTACTCAAATAACATAAAAAAGTTTTTATAAATTGAAAAATATAGTTAACTCGAAAATATCCCTTGTGCTCGTATTCGGAGTTCTCGATTTGAATGTTTTTATTTTTAGTTATTTATTTACGCTCCATTTCAACCAATAACAATTTTTACGAAATACAATTAAAATTTCGGATGCTAGTGAATACACAAATACGATATGTTGGAAGAAAAATATAAATATCAAAATACTAATATGATTTATATAATTTGCATTCTTAGAAACACCAAGGATAGATCATTTCGTGATGTGGTACTGGAGACAATTGCTATGTGTTCATAGACGGAACGACGGACAAATCTTTTATAACTGCATACTCGTAGGATTCATCGAGAGACTCATAGTCATTGGCAATGTGGAGTGCAGAAGAGGTAGAACATCTATGCGCTGGAGCGGCCAGGTGATGAGTACTACCGACCTACCTTTGCCACAGGCTTTTTGAAAATCGGAATGCCAAAACTGGAGAAGAAAGCGCACAAACTACAGCTGCATCAGTGTGGGTTACGATCCTCAGCATTGAGGTCACGACGAAGAAGTCATTTAAAAAGAAGTACATACGTACTACACAACAGTGCTAAAGCTTAGAAAGCCCTTATTTTCAAATACGCTCCGTTCACATTACTCCAATGTTGACTTTATTCCGTTTTACTTCAATGGATGAAACTACTATTAATTTGCCAGTTTCTGTTCGTATGAAAGCAAAATATTAACGTATTGCGTAAGAAACTATATATGTATGTATGAAGCAAGAGAATACTGTCGATTCTAGCGAATGGGAGCAATGTAAACGTTGTAATAAATCTTGTAAAGCAACAAAATCTTATCAAAATGTTTATCAAACAAATATCACGTCAAAATATCCCCGGGATTAGGAAATTCGCAATAGCTGCGAGAGAAAGCGACCCACAAATCGAAATTATGCAGTCGGCACGAACAAACGATTTCAACACTTCGCAGGGCGAGTATGGTACACCGAACCGTTCACTGTTATCAAATACACATTACAATATTGATACTTCAAGATCGGAATTGATTGGTATATTAGCTTCTACTTCTTTCGTGTGGGTGATTCGTAATATATACGAGAGATATCCAGGAAAGGTTATCAACAACTTCTTTGCATCGTGAGCCATTTCTTAACCTCAGTTCGATTCCACAACCCCCACGCTGTTATAACAAAACAAGCCCCCAAGCACAATTTACATTAGAAGATCAAAATCTTCTTGATTTATTGAGCGCAACGTTACTAGTGACGAAGAAGGAAATGTTTAAAGAGAAACACATGAATGTGAAAAGAAGCGACGGCGGACTTAAGGAGGCGAAGGAAAAATACTAGCAGCGCAATCAATATACTTATAAAGCGGCTTAAGTCAGAAGTTTTAAAAGATCAACGAGCTGCCAGTACTTTCACAGACAACGATCGAATCCAGCAAAACTATCCTTTGACGTCACAAGGTCGGAGTCAAGGTCAAACTACGTGTGTAGTATGGCCTTAATCGGAGTAGTTCATGAACCTCAGCTAGAACTTTAGAAAAACATTAGATAGGGAATTAATTAACCACTTAAGGGAGTCTGCAGTCACAAAGCGAAAATTCTGCCAGACCATTCTTATGTATTTAATATGCTTACCAACCACGCCCACATAGCATTTTGTGATTCTCTTGGCAGGGAGAATCTTAAAGGTAATTTCGAAGCTTCTATGAGATGCCATCTTAACACTTCTGTCCGTTCTCATCGATAGCGCCACGGATCAGACAAAGGACCGCTGTGTAAGAGTTGATTTCAAACGTTTGAGGGGTAAGGGAAGGATTACTAGCTTATTTGTCTTCAATTGCAAATCTTCGCAAAAACTTCACAGCATTGTCGCACGTTCTTCCGAGTTTTATAAACTCAAGAGCGTCGGACGCAAAAGTGTCTAGGGCGCTAATTCAGTTAATTACAAAAAAAAATCAAGTCACATTGTATTTCTGTACTACATTTGCGTTGTATACAATATAATCTGGTGGTTGATTGGCATGAGGCAATTTCTTCCAACTATCCAGAAAAATACAAAAATGACTAACACCAACAACCAACTCGGTTGGGACAATTTGTCACTATACACAAATAAGCTGATTCTCGATTTAACGGTTTACAAAAATTAATAAGGATGCTGGATATTTGGGTCAGGTCATAATTATTTCACCTTTGTTATAGTTTAAAGATGATTTTTGTGCATAAAGTGTATGCAGTGATGGCGAGTGGCTGTAAAGGGCGTGGAATTTCATGATAATAAGAGCCATGGCTGAAAGAATAATAATTATGAGGAATCGTTTAATTTTCCAATACGACGAACTCCACAGCCCGGTTGATAAGACGCATGTCTTTCAACCCGGGGTTTGCAGGTTCGATGCTCACTATACAGATTTTATTAAAAAGTATTCCAGCATGGTATTCACATTAGGCCTTTAACATATTTTTGAATGATTGAAAGAAATTGCCACTTGACAAAACGCCCGCCAGATTGTACAGTATACAATGAAATTGTAATAAAATACATTGTTTTAGATGGACCTCGATTCATTTTCATGTGCCCCGAGTAATGATTTTTCTGCGCAATAATGATGTTCTCAGTGTATACTATTCATAACATTTAATGTATCATGCCATGGCCCTTTTGGAATAGAATAGAGATGATAGGTCTTCACACCTTTCTATTCACACACACAGATTTTGCCTACATATGTTATATCTCGTCACACCTGTTTTTCTGTTTATCATACTTTATACAATTATAACTAGAGCGATTGTGTTAAAGGAAATAAATAACGTTTCCTTATAGTATGAACATTATAAAAAATATTTTTATAAGGTATTTGTTACAAATCTGAAAAAAAATTAACTTCTTATCGGAATATTTGTCTTCAGATCTAATGTCCGTGACATTGAATTTTAATAGCTTATTTGAAAAAACATTCACGTAGATCTTATGAAAAAAACATTGTTGAAACACATACATACATGGTTGTGTTTTTAAAACATGGGAATAAAGGCCTTCCTTAAAGATATTGGCATAGTGAAAAAAATATAAGATTATTTTCTATATAATTAGAAAAAATAATAAGATTATTTTCTATATAATTAGAAAAAAAAACTTCGAGTGAAATTCTTTCTGGCTATTCTTTTGGACGAGTTACCAAATTGTTCTTTCGAATGGTACCCTTCAACAAACCAGAATGGATAAAAAAATATTAAAGAGCGTGACTGGGATAAAATATTGTCTTCAGCCCCAATAATAGAGCCTTCGAGTTTAGATTCCCTGAAGCAGACACGGAACTCGCAGTTCGTCATTGTACGTGTTGACAAAACCAAGAGACAACAATACATGCACATACTCGGCGCGTACAAGTATTGTTACCTGACGAATGCTATTACAAGACTGGGAACCTTTTTATTAATTATTTTTTTGGTACTATCGGGTATCGAACCCGAAATCCCCGGGTAGTAGTTAAGCGTATTGACAACAGTCACGGAGATCGTCAGTGTAAATAATTGACGACCTCGACGAACAAGTTAAAAGGATGCCTGTTCTCCGACCCGGAAGTTACACGGGTTCTATTCCCATTGGTACCCAATTTTATCAAAAAAGGTCTCAGTCATATTTTCACTTAAGGTCTCTTTAACATATTATACATTTGTTGGTTGGAAGATATTGCCACGAGGCAATGTATGCACCAATGTGTACAGTATACAACGAAATTATAATAAATATATACATGAAATATTCTCAAATATACTAAATGTGTAACAAAAAGTAAAAAATATGAATACATTTTTTAAGGAAAACTTGAATACTTATTATAAGTTTAATTTGAATGTGGCGTATTAACTTTCTGAAGAATGAGAATTTATAATTAGGACACGTAGTGAAACGAGGAAAAAATGCTTTATCAAAAAGTTTGAGATTATGGAAAATTATTATTTAAACATTTTAAAGGTTTATTGACAATACGTTATGATTTAACAAAACACAGATATGCTCACGGATTGTCAAACACAGCACTTGTAAAACTGCTAGAAAATCGTGTTCTTCACAGTAAATAGCTAATACGGAAAATATTGCTTTACGTTTATATTTTAACAGCCTAACAATAAACATTTTTCATTCATTCAATTAGACATATTGAATGGTGTGGTCGGGACACAAAATTTCCCCTCTAAGCGAGCCTTTGGATTTTAGGAACACTGGAAGTTAAGCACGGAACTCGCTATTCGTTATTGAACGTTTTTGGCAATAATAATACGTGAAGATCCAACACTAGCACATGTTGCGTGCGAGTATTGTTACCAGATGTATTCTTTGACCAAAGGGTATCATTCTTTCTTTCGGATACCATCGGGAATTGAACCCCTGGGCAGTCAAGCATAACTACTAGGTCACACAAATCGTTACACAGAGACGTCGAAAGATGAATGCAGTCAGCCAACCAATGAAAATATACTTGAAATTTGGAAGGTATTTAGAAGTCATATGTAGAAATTCAGAAACATCTTCGAAAAAAAAAAATTAACCAATAGTAATCACTATCATTTGTTAAAAAAAAACCTTTTTTAATAGTCCCGTAACCCCCTATATTATATGAACTCAAAGTCTTGCCCATCACGGCCTTTTTGGAGAACATATCCCTGCGGTTAGTAAGGGATTGCTGTAAACGAAAACAAGTGTTTTGTAAGCTGGATAAATAATCGCGTATTTTATGGTTATAGCATTCCATCACAGGGAACCAATTGCACTTTCCAAACAAAACATCAAATATAGTATATATTTTTCACATGTTAACGACAGTTACATAACGAATTTATACAATGATTATTGTCTGGTATTACTGGTCGCAATGACGCGGCGTCCACAACGAACCTCGGCAAATGTTTATCCGGCTTCTAAAATACCGACTTAGATTAAGGGACAGCAGCTGTAGGCGAAAATAATTCGATGCATGAGCCGAGGGGGTGAAAAACAATCGGCCGAAATAGGGGAGCCGCCCCGGGGAGACAATAATCGGCATCTGAAACCAAGCCCGACCCGCACTCCCCTACCTTTTTGGGATCCGCGGTATCTTACTGCCTACTGTGACCTACATAGGACTGCTGCTAGAAGTATTCCCTGAAATACAATCATTGTTGGCATACATGTGCGATATTATCGTATTATTATATTCAATTGAATTTTCCAGAAAATGAGTCGTTTAGTCGAAAATGTTATTCTTTTGTTATTGATGAATATGGATGGTTCAAAGATATAATATATTCGAAACTGATTTTACACAAGTATAATATGTTTACATAGTGCATGAAAAAACAAAACAGACAAAAACAAGTAATTTCAAGTGTACACTCTCAAATTATGTTACAATACATAAATTTGTGTTTTTTGCCTGTCATTTGTCGTGACCCCAGTAAATAAAGTTTTTGCCTGTATTTTACTGAGGGCATATGTTATGAACATGAAAAAAGGTTGATGATTATTATTTAATCCCTTCATCAAAGATTCTCATTAACTTGATAAGATGTGAAAACTAATTAGCATCTGATTTTCAAAAGTTTGCAAATCCATCCACTTGATATTTTAGTATTCTATTTTGAGTTCGTTCGACAAATCTTACCAGCAACAAAACAGATGTTGACAACTCCAAATAAAAATGGGCAATTTCGATTATTCCCTTTTGTGTTGTGGTTCCCGTTTCTTTACTCGAGTAATAATAAATAAATAACTTGTATTTAGTTGTTTGTAATAATACATCTCAAGACCGCGTTGTTTATGAATTTCTAGAAAAAAACTTCAAGCGCGAAGAAATATCCTTTTGATAAACAGAAATATGAATCAAGCAGCATAGTGGTTTTACACAAATGAACGAGTCATCAAATCTTTATAAATTTCGAGACATTTTACAATAAGTCAGTTCTAATAATACATTAAAATAAATCTTAAAGAGCAATAAATATTGAACAAACGAAAGAAAGTTGTCGAATATAAGGACACCCAAGATACAAAATTGAAGATCGCTGACTAATTATACATACATCTATATTTCGAGTTCGATAAAATATGGACATATATGGGAGTGAAACGTGGACGTGAAAAAGACTAAGAGGAGCCGAAAAAATGTTGTAGAAATGCGAGTACTGAAAATACTCCGAGTGACAATGTATGGCAGAATACGGAATTAAGTAAGAAGGGATGTATGTGAACTATTAACTAAGTATTCTTATTTGATGAACGTCGTATTATTCCAAATGTTGATAGGCTGGCGTGTTAAGTAAGATGAAGAGCACGCAGATGTGGTTTAGGCATGTGGAAAGAATTAACGAAGAAGATTAACAAATCAGATATATATGCAAATGTAGGTGAGTGATGTGTGAGAAAGGCTAAGAAAAGTATGGTTGGAGAAAGTAAATTATATTCTAAAAAAAGCAAACGTAAAAAGTTAGAGAAATCGTCGACACTGTATGAGGTGTATGGATGTAGAAGAGACTAAAGATGTGTGTCGAGATAGTAAAGTATAACGCTCTGTCCTCTCTGCCTACCCTAATAGGGAAATGGCGTGATAGTATGTATGTATGTAAAATACGAGTAGTCTTGAGAAACCTTCAAGACAGAAACATATTTAATTATTGTAAGTTGGTAAGAAAAAAATTGAGTGAAGGAACAAAGTTTACTTAAGAATTTCATCAATATCGTCGTGCAAAGGGTAAACTACGTACGAGTATATCATTTCAGTTTAAACGACTTGATAGGACAATCTAAAAAAAATATGTTACTTGAAACAACCGTAATAAAAAAAAGATATTCGAGAATATTGAACAATTTTTTTGCATATTAAAAATCTCATCAAATTATATATTTTATAAAATATGTTGAGATAATAAATTTGAATGCCTTTTTTTTTTCATATTTAACAAGTTTGGTAGCTTTTATTTTTCATAAATCGAAAAATGAAAATCGACGTTTTCTAAAATAAAAAATTTCATTTTCACCAAAAAGTGAGATAATGCGGTTAGCTCTTTGCATGACATGCTGGGTATAATAACGGATTAATAAATATTTTTCCCCAACAAAATAAAGGAAGAACACTTTTCTTTCGAAAATGGATTTAAATATTTACATAGCGACTAGACGGTCAAAGACAGAAAACGTTTATTGTAGAAATTTTATATAGGTGGTAAAATGTCCCATACTATGAAACAAATGAAAAAAAAAGACGTGACTTTTTTAGATATGAGTATGGATAATACGAGTGTAATGATACTAAAAAAGTAAGAAAAATAATACAAATGAAAGTGGTGCTTAGTTGAGAGTAAGAGATTGTGGGGAAGTGCACCCATTAGATGGAGTGATCTCATCAAGGATCCTGTCATCCAGTCCTTACAGGACGCGTCTAGGGTGCCGGCTCAAGATCGCTCTGGAGGAAGGTGCCGTCAAAAGAAAACTGTTATCCCATCACGATCATCACCCCCTTCACACATGAAGGTGGTTATGATCGTGATGGGATATGGACAAGAAAGAAATTTGTTATGTAAGTACTCGTTTTATTCACAAGTATATCGTGGTTACAAAAACCTATATAGATTTTAAAATCTTCAAAAATAAATTACATATTTACGTTACCTGCATTATGGTCTAGTCAGATTATTCAAATAATATGGAATTTGTTTGCCAATGAACCAATCTTCAAAAATCGTCGATAGTATAGAGATGATGTGGTCGAGCTTGCCTCGATTTATGGAAACGAAGCCCGGACAATGAAAAATACCGATGAGGAGAACAAATATGATTGAAACGAATGCCTTGGCGAAGAATATCTATTATTACAATGTATGCAACTGTAAGGAATAACTTCTAAAAATTCTAAACATGCTTTAAGTGGGTTAAATCTTTTTTACATTTATAAATCTACATATTTTTGAAAAAAGGTTCTTAAATGGACACAGAATTTACAATATGATTAATCTGATACTTCTAAAATTAAAACTGTATTTTTATGGAAGTCTAGTTTTCATAACCCTATGCGAACAAATATGAGCACGCTCATTACGATCACAAAGTTGTCTCCTCCATTTGAAGTGTCAAGAGTGTTTATAATTAATTAAAACTATGAAATTAGTATTCTTATTTGATGAACGTCGTATTATTCCAAATGTTGATAGTGAGAACTTATTGTGTTTGCATTTCTAGAATATATTCTGTATTCTCAATTAACGTAATCAACTTACACATAATATATCTTTGCTCACTGGCTGGGAACACCCACGTTTGGGTGAATAACCATTAAAAGATCCTATCGATATTTAAGAACTAAAAAAGCATTATTTATCTCAAAATATTCCTTGTCCTTAATTGCCATACAATTCCCGCCCTAATAATTGAAATTTATTATTTATTTTAATTTTTGTTATGATTTTTTCTCAAATATTGTTTTTTTAAGTACTAACATAAATTAAATCACGACATGGATGCCAACAATTATTATGAAAGAAAAGCTGGTTCCGCCAAATGTATTTGTATAAAAGTGTCAAATAAGTAAAATTATAAAAGTAGAATTTAACATAAGTGTATTTGCTTAACTCATACAACGTTGGATTTGCTTATATTATATAATATGAGCTTTTATAAATATTGTATTGAGAAGTAGTTAAGTCTTACACAATCGACCGTCATCCTGATTCTGGGATTTAAACAGATCACCCATCCATCACCTTAACTCCGACACATCCAAATGTATATAATTATTAACTACATCGTGTATCGTTCATTATCTTTATTGACAAATAATTCGCACATTGGTCGCTCAAGGCTAGTTTAGTTGGACGTAATAAAACAACTATAATAATGTTACAATTACGCAACGTATAATTGTGGCGGCTCTCTGCCTAGATATTTCGACACGTTGTTTATAAACAAAGGCATATTGAATATAATAAAATAATATTACACACGTAAAGGTGAGCACACAAGCATAGGAAACTTTATTATACAATATGTACTTGGAAGATTCGAGTGAAGCGTCACTCCCAAGACACAAATTCATTTCAAATATAAATGAATTTTTTTTTTCTGTATGAAGATTTTTTTAGATTAAGATGTGTCATATAATAAATTAATAAAAAAACTGTCTTCGAGGGCAGTTGCAATGCTACCTTGACATAATGTTTAACATAAGAGGCATTCCATGTCAAATCAACCACTGCATAAGCCTTTGATGACATGGATTGTGCTATTTTTTGGGATATTTAATTTTAATCGTCTAAAACATTAAAAAAATCCCCGTCACCGTTTTTTTTTTCGTTTTATACTTATTAAAATTGTCAATATTTACTGAAAACCGGATTTTTTTTATATTCCAGATGACAATAATGAACCATCCCAAAAGTTTGCCCAATACATTACATCAAATTCCAAAATCATTAATTGATTCATTCGTTGATTCAATGTGGAATTACCCACTAATGAAATATTATTTTAATTTAATTTTGAAAATAAGTAACATACATACAGAAAAACTTATCGCAGAAACTTTCTTTCCTCGTTTATTTGGGCACGGTTCCGAAGATTTTAATGAATAGTAATTTGATCGACAGATTGTATTGTAAAATAAAAATGTTTAAAACAATAGATCAACGAGGAAGAATAAAAAAGGAAGACATGTTTCTTAAAAAATCTAAAAACAAGAGTAAAGTAAGGGTTTATAATTCAATTTAATAGTCATAAAAAACGCGTTTACTAATAGTATTGATGCCTAAATCTCAAAAAGATCATTAAAATAAAGATGCAAAGATACCATAAGATAGAAATATTGTGTAGGCCTCATCATGGAGATCACGACCCTTAGCCATGAGAATGACGAGAGAGTGAGTGAGAGAGAGCAAAGATACCAAGAAAGCGTCATGAGATACAAATAATTACTAACGTAACAGTTGAGTTCCAGCTTAACCCACAGAAAACAAAATGGACGAAGTACACAACATTCAAATACCTTGACGAGTGCACTAATTTCAATTCTCGCGTAGTTTCATTAAAAACCCAAATCATGGACATCCGCTATTAAAATGAAATATAATTAATTCTACACATGCACATAATATTTAATAAAATGGGCGAATAATATCATATTGAAATAAGTCTAGAGTACAAGACATATCTTTGAAAAGGGTGTATTTTTTAATTGTGTACGTTCTTTTACTGGTAAAAAATGTCTGTTAATGAAACGGGAAACCTTGTATTTTCTAGAGATTAATCGGACGGTTATATTTAAAATCATTATTTTTTTTTAGCTAATACATATATTTGGGGGTTTTAATTAATAAGTAAAAATTTATTAAAACATTAATTAATTAATAACAATATTTTTTGAATAAGATAACTGCTAATACTTGGAGATTTTGAAGGAAGAAAAATTGATTATGGAGCCCGCGAGAGATTCGTTACTTTCAAATGGTGAAGAAAGTCTGAAAGAAATTTTTACGATATCTATACTTGAGGGAGTGCTGTTTAACCAAATTACAGAATATAAAAAGAAAAAAAATAAATGTTAAAAAGTCTAAAGATAACATAATTAAAACAACAATGTTACTCATGCTTCCCTGTGAAGTGGCTCAGGTATACCTAAAAAGTTGATTAAGGAGTTCAATTCTCAATTTATGATATGGAAGATATCGATATCGGAGAATTCATTCAACAGTCATTCCGTGTGCGAGTAGTGATGCTTTTAACAGCTCAGTTCGTGAATATGACACCAAAATAAATTAATCAGAACACGAAAGTTTGTCAATCAACAAAAGGTTTGCTACAAAATGCTTTGACAAATATTTAAGATATAGAAATGTTCATTTAGTTGGACTGACAATAAGTTTAAATAACTTTCCAAGAATTCTTCCTTTGTTTCGCGGGCTAACCCTTTTGAACAGGGGGTTCGGATATTGACATTTTCAGAAAATGTTTTTTTAGTAAGCATATTGAACTTCCTTAGTAATGGGAGTTAGTTGTTCAAGCTAAACAATTATTTCTAATTAGATTGTTTTATACTTATACTGTATATATTTATCTTAAAGCTTTGTATGTAATCGAGTTTTAACTGTATATATAAGCTATATAAAATAAAATAAGTTAATAAGATCACAAAACGATATTACTATTTTACAATATTTTAATAGTCAGACAGCCATCAAAAATGATATAATAAACAAAATATAAACGAACACGTCAGTTCATTTACATATTCATTTTACGCTTCGGTGGAGGCGAGCTCCCTACTCGACAATGGGAGTAGTCGTCTATACATATTTTTGAACTCCTTTAAATTGTATTTTTTATTAATTTGCGCGCCCCGCGCCGTTGTGTCAAATGCGCAAGCGGGGGGGTCTCTTACCCCGACTATTCTCAGCTAAGTACACCCCGAATTTGAGCTTATATAAAATCCCGAAGATTTTATAAGATCAGCCCGGGAATCCATCTTGGCCGTGCTTTGATTTTATAGCTGGATTGCGGACGATCCGCCGGAGAGACATAAAGGAATGGCGCCTCTAAATACGCGGGACGCGTGACTATCCCAAATAGGGCGAGCGGATCCGGTTCTAAACGGAAATAAAGGTAGGTTTTATTTTACGAAAAACAGGTAAGTACTTGCTAATTGTACGGGAGCCATTCCTTTTTTGGGTAAAATGCATACATGGCAAAGATAAAATAATGATTTCACTTTGGATTTTATTCCCGATATTTAAGTAAGCATTAAATACATTTACAATACTATCTGACATAATACAACACATTAGTTAAACTCCTCAGGTATTCTCTAATTAACGTTTGCAATATATCAAATAATTAATCATACCGAGGGCCGAAGCACTTTCACCAGTGCGAATAGTCAAAATAATTTTTTTAAATTATATTACGCTTTTAAAAAGTCACTTTTTCAAGCAATTTGATAGTATCGGTGAACTTTATTTAATTTAATGTATATTTATAGTTAATTATATAAAATACTAATATAATTTGGTGCGTTTATTGTAATATGCATGTGAACTTACGACCGGTGTACTGAAGAGAATTAAATGTATTCTGGGATGATTTGGACACTTAGAACGATTACGTGAGTGAAAGGTGCCACAGAGGAAAACGGAAATATATTGATGGATGATATTTTTAAAGATTAGAAGTCAGATATATTATCTGGCCCTCTGTACTCTTAACCTATCATGACATGGGAAAGGTGTAATGATATGTAAGGTTAGTGACTATTGGTGTAATAACAATGGTTAAAAAAATCAATAACTCGTAGTTAATGAGTTGAATGCATTCATATATGGTAAATAAAAAAATCTTTTGATTTATTAATAAAACCAAGCCAATGGTGAAAATAAAAATATAACGTAATTTAAAATCAGTGCAGCACAAAACGTTGAAAATACAATTATATTTTCTATATGTAATAAAAAATTTACATTTAAAAGTTACTTAAAAAATAATATAAATTAACTGAAAATATATGTTTGTATTTTATAAATATTTTTTAGTCATCTGACTGTGCTTTTTTAACATGAGTATAAATCATACTGACTGTTGGTACAACTTATAGATATCAATTTTATTTATATTATTTATTGTTAAGTAAATATCTAAACAATATCATTCAAAATATAAAAGGAATGGAAACATTTTCTCAGTGAGTCATTAATCTCATATATTTAGGCATAAAAAATAACATCCATATGTCTTTCTGCACATCTCTCACAAAGCTGTACTATTAATCAAATATGTTACTTGAACATATTTCTAATAAAAATCCACTGTACCACTTTTAAGTAATACTAATAATTTAATACAAAAAAATTCTAAAATAAATTTTGATAACACAAATAGGAGTCAAATTTATAGTGTAAAATTGATGCAATAAAGAAAAAATATGAATGCAGAGATAGGATCATATAAAAAAAAGAAATTTTGTTCAATAAAATGGGAATCATACATAGGATCTAATATAACATACATGGTACATTTGAACTATAGATTAATAATCTAATAATGCAGCATCAAAATCTCAAAGAGTATGGTACAGAATGGAGTAGATAGAGGATTGGAAGTTTCTTAATATTTATGACAAGAACACAATACAAGAAAGCGTTGAGGAATGTTAGGATAGTTGTGTTTCTTATTCAAAGATCAACATTTTAACCAGTATCTAACATTGTTATGCTTATTTGCTAAATATATCATTTTTCTTCCATTGTTAGGAAAGAATTTGTTTTTTCTTTTCTAATGAAACAGTTAAGGGAAAACAATCAGTGAAAAAGCATTACTTTCAGTTTTGTATAGCACACAGAAATTATATTTCTTGGTGGAAGAAGAGTTTGTCTATCCTATTAGGAAAATTATATGAAGGTTTTTATATGCTTTAAATGGACATTTTAAATCAAATCAATAAAAAAACTCAAGTCAAATTATTGTAATATATTACGACTACTATAAAATTGAGTTAAATTAAGTCAGAAAATGTTATTTAAAAAAAACTAGTTTAAAAATCTTTTCACTACATCACTCGTGCAGTAACAACATAAAATTTCATTAATAGCTTTTAATTGAAAGGTAATGTAGGAAGGTAATGTAGGAGAACTTTGTGTCGAGAGGTTTGATATGTTGAACTTTATATACCCGCACATTTGCACGAACCTCTATCATATTCCTCATCATCACCTTCTATCATAACTGTTTTCCTACTCAGTCATTCTAGTTACCCTAAATCTATACATTCTCAAGTACCTTTCTTGCCTTTTACTAAATTCACATAGTACAATCAATTCTAAATAAGTAACATAGATGAGCATTGTGTAAATATATTAAATATTTATATGGAGTAAGAAAAAAAACAACAAAAACAAGTTAACAGAGTATAATAATTATTATAAAAAAAGTTTTAATTAGAAAATAAAAATTGATTTTGAAATTGAAGAATTATGAAGCTGATCTATGAAATGTAACAAAGTGAAAAAAAATCGCTAACTAGCTCATTAAAACTTAATAGAAATGTTCACTTCATGTTAAAATAACTGAATCCATGAAGTTCAAGAAAATCATATCTTGATTTTCAACTATATCTACATAGCAGATTGTAGTCAAAGATATGTGAAAGATGAGGTATAGTACCCGGCGGTAAGTAATACACATTGGGCTTAAGAAAGATACTGTCGTTTTGTAGAGCACCGTCTCTGTCGCACGATGCGCGAACTGTCCGTGCGACAGAGACGACGTTCTACAAAGCGACAGTATCTTTCTTAAGCCCGATGTGTATTACTTACCGCCGCGTACTATAGGATATTTTGGTTCACTCAAGTATTGAGTGTATAACATAGTATAACATAATATATACTGATGGTGTTACAGCAACTAGGATATAGATAACCAGATATAGAAATCACAAGATCATCAGATGCGGCATGGAGGCTTATCAAGAAATATTTTTTTTTAAAACAGAGACTATAACATTTTACTGTAACAAACAAAAGTCAAACTTTATAATATTTTCTTTATGTCCATAAGTATCAATTGTATCTGCAGGGACACACTGACGCTCCAAGTGTGGAACTAGCAACCAACATTCCAAAACCAAGATTGGTAGAAGCAATTTCTAGAGAAACCAGGATCTGGCAGATTCAAGTGCCGAAGATGATGATGATGGAATATGGATAAATTATATTAACATCATTCAACTCAAATTTACAATCCAAATATCAAGAATGTTTACTTGGCATTGCAATGTCAAAGAAAAAGAGGAAATGTTACACATTACAATACATAAATGGTACTGTCATGGGGATTTTGATGACAATTTCAATTTAGTATTATATTAGAAATTCAATCTAATTGAGCTTCAATATTCATTAACAAATTGGAGTGGGAATGAGACATAACATGATACAATCTGTTGGCCAGTACATTTATCACAATAAAACAATGTCATCCTCGATAGAACATATTTGACTGGACTAATCTTCAAATTTAAATTGCTTAAGGAGTTTATTTGAGTGAAGAGGCAGCAAAAAAATTAGTCGAACAGCATATTACATTTTAGTCGCCGAATAAATCAATTACTTTGAACTGGAGAAAACTAATGTTAAATAAAAAACAATCTCAGTGATGTTTAATTACGTTACACATCTATGATAGTCAATAATTGTAAGTTGAAAATAACAACATTAATGAAATACATAAAAAACTTAATTCCTTCCTGTTTATTCTGTGATCCTATTTATGACTGAATTATTGAATTGAAAGTATTTTTTTAAGGTCTATTAGATTTTCTATATTAAGTTCCAATATCCTAGATTTGTCAAATTTGGTATACAATAGGTAAAGGCATCATGGAAAAGGATGAGCAATAACTCACAATAAAATATTAATTTTAATTAGATGAATAAATTGATACATAGGAATGAGCCTGTCAGGTTGCACTGTACAAACAGTGTTAGAATACCATATCATATTATTAACTATGCAGTCACCTCCGTCCTGTCTTATATACATATTTAATTATTTTTTTTGCAATATCTTAAATTTGTCAATAAGAATGAGTTTAACTCCCGAGTTAGAGCAACTTTGAGCAGAGTCTGCTCTCTAAAGGAACTATATAAATTGTAGTTTTATTATTATTATAGTTTTGGAGACTATAAATAAATCTGCCTATTCTACAAATGTTTCTAAATTGATGCACTTGAAAATAGAAAAATAAAGATATCATTTTATTGATTTATTTCATGAACTCACATTTTAACGCCTTAAATAAATCAAGATTTTTATCCCAAGTACAGCTGGGATAACAGTTTTGTCTCTTTGTATCTCCATGTCAATTTTAAGTACTTGTATAAGTTGTCATATGTTCAATTGTATATAAAAGACACTGTTGTGTCTTAATAAAATAAAATAAATAATTTGCTTACATTACTTAGAACGCACTTAAAATAAGATTAATGAACACAGGCAAAACTCAATCAGATGAAAAGGCAATCTGTTGAATTTAACCAGCAAATAGCTTTTTTAAACAAATAAAATATTTGGTAGAATGTAAGAACAGTTTACGGAAATTAATTTTCATTGGAATATCATTAAAATAATTTGTTCGACGCGTTCCACTACAGCTTAAAATTTTAATACATTTTACCCAATAAATTTCTAAATTATTCTTTGAAGTTATATGTTGATTATACAAAATATGATTAAAAATGTTATTTGAAATCATTTATAGAAAAATTTAAATAGTGATAAAAAAAATATACATTTTAAAATTCATTTCTAGTGCTTGGTTTTTTATTCATTAATTGTATATAAGGGAAGAGGGGGGGGGGGCTCTTTTGCATTTATATTATAAAAAATGGTTTCTTTTATTACAGCAAAGTAAGTTCAGAATATATGGCTAGAACATAGGCCAGTATAGCCGGTTAAGGGAATTATGAAATTATGAGGATAAAGAAGCTATATAAATATAAGTTGTGTTATATGGCTAGAAAATATACAACTGAAAGGGAGAAGAAGACTAATTAAAATACAGGGGAGAATAGATTGTAAGAGTATAGAAAGAGGAATGAGGGTTAATTGTGAACCAGTTAGATAAATTCATTTACTACTCATAAAAATGAAATTCAAACATTGAATAATGAATTAATTGGTTAAGATAAAACTTTTGCTTTCATTAGTTATTTATATTTTTTTCTTTTAAAAATACAACTTTATATCATACCACTTTTTTGAAAAGTAATCAAAGAAAAATAAAAAAAATCTAGCATTTTCTTAATAAAATATTTAAAGGCGCCTAATAAAAAGGATGAAAAGTGAGTTGAAACAGGTGAAAATAACCCATCAAGTATAAAAAATATAAAATGCTTATTATAATACTCAGATGGATACCTATCAAAAATAAGGGAGATAGAAGTCGAGTAGGAGGGTTGAATAAGATTAAAAGAAAATAGTAATATTGGAACTAGGTTGGAAGATATTTTCACATTGAAATGGGCTCACCAAATTTTTTAAATATCTACAATAATTCAATACAACTTTTAAAAAAACCAATAAAAAAAAAACTATCTACCTCCAACTGTCAAGACATGGGAAGCGTATGCAGCTTTGGAAGGCAACATTTTTGGGGGAGTTTTATCAAAATTTATGATTATTTATGATCATTATACTCCACCTAATGTCGTATGTGTTACTTTCACATATCGGAAGATCTACAAAGGTTTTTTGTAGTTTTTCATCCCTTGTAAAACTTTCTGCGGTTATTCTACCAAATATGTTTTTCTTAACATATGCAGATATGGAGAAGTACCTAATTTAATGACGGCAGCAGATATTTCCTATCCTTACACTAGACTTATATATATTATTTTTGTAATATTTTTAAACCGTCAGTAATTTGGATTTGAATCCTGGGTTAGTAGTATCCTTGACGATATATATTATTTAAATGGCCCTATACAAATTGTCCTTTTAGTATTTCTCGTAACACTACACAACTAAATAAATGTTAACAAAAGCGGCACTAAAACTTATATAAGATACGGAATTAAATTCAGAATGAAGTCAAAATAGTACATTTTTGGTTTCAGAATGGAATTTTTCATAAATAAGCCATTAATTTTACATTGATTTTCAATGATTGCTGAAGAGAAACTTGCAGACAACTTTGAATATATGATTGAGTGTATCTTAGAAACATACACCTACTGTACGCACAATCCTAGAAACAAAGTGAAGTAATTATTAACTGAAATAAGCACTAATTAATTCATTTGTAAAGCGAATAATCAAAATGTTTCACAGAAGTTTTCAAGATTATAATAAAAAATAAGGAAAGTTAGGGTATTAGGACGTTGAACTTCTGTGCAGGTCGCCAGTTCAAAACCACCTTGGTCATGTTTGTTATAATATAAACATACTTTAAATAAATATTATAATGATAGCAATGATATTCAATGATTTCATTACTGAATCAACAATTTATTTATGAAGATAAAAATATATTAGGAAAAGAAAAATTCTGAAAACATATCAATAACCAAAGAATGCTTTTGGATAAACAATAAATAGTAATAAGTAGACATGGCTAAGAGATGACAGCAAAGGCATTTATTTATAATGAAACTTATTCTATAGTTGGATCTCTAACCGATAATTTACACCATTGTTTATTTTTTCCAAAAAACTCATTAATTCCTGTAAATTTGCACGTAATTTTAAGCTGGAGGATATATAATGGTGTAGTTTTTACTTCATTAATATTCCATACTATTTTTTTTTGCTAGATCCAACTTTTATACATAGTATAATTACAAATGAATATTTATCGACACTAATAAATTGTAATAAATAGTTTTCGTTATACACATAAATCTTATCTTAGGCTCAATTCATAAGTTGAATCAAACAAAATGTTAAGTGATTAATTACTACATTGGTAAATGTTACAAAAATAAACAAAGTTAAAAATGCAGACATGTTTTATACCCATTCTTGAAATACAACATTATATTAAGCCATAAAGCTGATATTTACAGTGCTGAATGAACACAGAAAAAAAATGTTGTTGACAATTTCAAACACTAATAAAAAAAGTGAAATGTCAGATTCTGGCAAAAATTTAAGGGTTTAAATAAAATTAGGCTTTTCATTTCAATTAATAACAATTTGATAATACTCATTAAACAAGATGACTTAAAATAATTCTCAACTTGGATTAATATCTAATATATTTTATGAAATCTATTTATAAACAACAAAAATTGACAAATGTTACTCTGGAAATGCAATCAAAACAAGAAGCAAACAGTGATTATATGACAATGAAATATGTTATTACGAATATAAAATTCTCGTTTAAAAATACAAACTTATCACGCCGCTTTTTTTGACAAGTAACCAAAGAAAAATATAACCTCAACGAAGAGTGAAAAAAGCAAATGTCACATCATTCAGCTCAACGTACGATTGAAGAGATAAGGCACAGCCTCTGTTTGCTTTGGTCGATCGAATTAATGCATATATATGTGCTTACACACTGGTACGTAGACAAGAATGGTAATGCCTATTTGTATAAATTTTGGCAAAATTTAAAAATCGCCCCCAACAAACATGATTATTGAGGTTAACATCGTTACAATACGTCTCAATGTAAGTAATAAGGGACAAATTCAGAGACAATGAGTAAACTGTCGAGTGGACGCACTAATTAAACGGTATAATTAATGAAGGTACGACAATCAAAGCAAAGCACCGCTAGTTACTTGCGGTGAACCGGCGAAGCTACAATAAAAATAACCAATTATCATTTCTCACCTCCGACCCGATACATATTCGCAGTCATTTTTGCACAGTCACTTATAAACACACACTATTAATATTCTACATTTGATATAAATTACAATTAAAACACTACGTAACTGAGCCAAAATAAATGTTTTTTTCACTAAGTTAACTCCAGACGCCTCTCGTCAATCGCCATTTTCTTTCACACTACACATCTGGCCAATGCGCAGTCGCGCGTGCTGCTGTAAACTTCCGCTTTCCAAACTTCAACGCAGCCCTGTCAAAATAAATATTATTCGTAAAAATTTTGACAGAAAACATTGCAATTTATTTGTATTAAAATGATTTCAGGAATAATTTAAATTCATCTCATTTTTTTAAATGCTTTTTTCAAAAATTAATGGTTCAATAAAAGTTTTGTTCAAAGTTACCTAAAAAGGTTTGCTTTAAATTATTTTCAACGCAGATTTAATAGGGATGTCATTACAAAAAATATCGAAAAATCTCATTGCGTATTCTGGAACTTCTAATAATTAAAAGAAAACAATTATTTCTCATAATATTTTGGAAAGTGGAAAATGTTATTTCTAGCATTCGTAAACTCTATTTTTGTTCCTTATTAGACTAGGCAGAGATGGCCGAGCGCCTGACTTTCTAATTTGTCACACAATATGTACTTCTTTGAATACTTTGAGCCTAATATATTTTTTAATTCGTAATCTCTACTGATCTGTAGTTAAGGTATATCTCGCTTTGACCTAAATTCGAATTAAAGATTTGTTTTGTCAACATATCATCACACATTCCTCGACATACTCAAACTGATGTATTGTATGTAAACTAAGAACTGAACTAAACGATTTAGTTTTTATAAGATGTACATCTTAAAGAAATTCATTCAACATACTTTTATTTTTCATAATTAACCAAACCCAAGTGTAACACAAAGGTCGCTGTTAGAGCCGTTGCTTTTATTGTTTATACTTAATATTTCAGTAAATTCATTTGCACGGTATGTTTGGGTTCTTAGATTTACGCGGATAAATCTCTGTTTTTTTTAATGTGATCCCAGCAACAAAGAAATCCTGAGCGAGATACTTCTAATAACCTCCATGTTTCAAATTGGATATGTATTAATAAATTGAAACTAAATCCAAGTAAAACCAAATTTCCCTGATTGATAACATCCTCATCGACGTCAACATTTTTATAAAGTGTCAATCTTGATAGTAAACGATCTTTCTATAGACAAATAGGTTGTAGCGATGTTTGTTATCAATGTAGCATGTGTCCAATTAGGACGTGCTGATGATTTTGATATCGACATCGCTATATTCGTTTTAGTCGATTCTGCGTTCCTTTTCGTTCAGGGTCATCAATGTAGCGAAGTGCTTATCTTTATAAGTCATGATGATTTTGATTTGTATTTATTTAAATATAAATACTCAAGAATGCGGATGAAAGCGAAAGTGGACAGCGGGCAATCAATAACAAGTCTTGACAGTTGAATGAACAATAATAATCTATATTTATTTCTCGGCGCGTGGGTAATTTATACAAATGAGTGAACCAGTTCGCGATACATATTCTGTCTTACTCTAGCGCGTGCATTGGCGGGTAGATATTTATTTGTATTCGGAGACGGCTAGACAGGTCGCAAATACTATAAAATAGTAAACATTGTTGTTGTTCCTGGCGTGTGACAATCTGTAAATACTTCATCGGTCATTGACCCTGTATGTTTACTATTTTAACAATAATTAATTTAATTTAATTATGTTTAACAATTCACTTATTTATTTTGACAATTATTTATTTATTTAGGTAGGTATCCTACAAGGTCATAAGATTTCTTAGATTTGTTTTGATCTTCGACAGTTAAAATTTGTGCGTCAATGACGTCCAACAAAAGAGATAAAAACAATTATAAATAAACATGTCGTGTCACGTCTAGATTATTGTTCTTATATTTATTCTATTCTACCTAACTATTTTTCTAAATTGTCTAATTTCTAACAAATTTATAAATTGTCCTTTTTTTAGTGCAGCTGCAGGGTTTGATTTATGGTAGTCATAATTATTGCCACATTAGTCTGCATCCAAAAGGTTTTCATTGGCTAAAGTGTTGCGAATGGATTAATTTTAAAATTTTGGAGTTTTTGATTTATTATTATCGATGTTTTGAAGAATTTGACGTCATGTTCGAATGAAATTGAAAATTGTCGGTACAGTAGAATTACTTTTGGAAATATATCAGATTTTTTATGGACTATTATTTGTCGGTTTCTTATTTGTAGGCTGAGTGCCTGTTCTAATACTGTCGTATTTAATTCATTATCAATGTACATAAAATCTAGTATTTTTTAGCTTTTCTTCAATAACAAAAAAAAATGTTGGAATTTTCGATACTTTTGGGGCAAAACGCTCAAGCACAGTTTAATTTCATCCATTCATTCATTTTCAAACTGTTATAAATGTCAAGGTAAGGAACGTGATAACGAAATAAATTTATTAAAACATCCAAGATAGAAGCCAAAGCCTAGTTAACTGGTGGCATGACAAATGAAAACAACAAATCCAGATCCATAAAAATTGAGTGCCCTCTCTAAAATCCTTTTTTTATTTTTGTCGTATACATTCATATCATAAATTGCCATGAAAATACTTCATCCTACACTTAAAAAAATAGTGGACTTATTACTAAAAGGCAGTCTCTTCAAACCTAAAAAAATTAACAATGTTTTTTACAGTGTTGAGGAAAATTTTACATAAGAGCTTATAAAATGCAGATTTGCTAGGCGAAAATAAAAGAGAAATCGTTTAATCCATTTTATTAAAACAATCACACTTGCTGATAGTAGATATGAATGGTTCTTGGTAAGGACAATAGGGGAACTAGGAAGCATGTTGCGCTACTGAAAGAAAATATAATACCTTTTAAGTCACTGTTTGAAACACGCCAACGATGGAGCGAATTTAATGTTAGCTGGTCGCTGGCTGCAAAACCTAATACCATGGACAATATAGGAAATATAATGCTAACGGTGATTATTAATTATTTAGTGCTCAGCTCGCAGAAACAATGTATCAAATTGAAAATCTATTTAAGTTCATTGTATATGTTAAATATAGCATTTTTTTCAAATACATATTACAGCAAGATGATTACAGCGGGGAAAATCTTTGAGGATAGTCAATGTATCAGGACATAGTACTCAAAGAATAATATTCGTGTCAAAAGTCTTTTGAAGTGATATAGGTCAATAACAGATTATTCAAACCACTCATCAAGTGGAAAAGTAAAAATAATTTAGAGAAAACTTTAGGATTCAGATATAAAAATTCATAAACTTCGGTAATGAAAATATGACTGCTGTTCTTTTATTTTGTATTTGAAAGAATTTGATTAAATCGATATTAACTTTATTTTTCCGGACATCTCTAGTTTACCTACCTAGATTAGAATGTTGCCACAGCTTCATTATATTATTCCCTACATGACGTGGCTCGATGACAGCTCTCTTTCCAAATCGCCGCCTCGGTATTTTGTTCTGAGGCTGTAGATTTTTTTGAAAATTTGGTGATAATGTGGTTGTAAAATCATATTTATTGCGTTAACATCTTCGCATAGCTTGGTTTGTATTTTTAACTAATTCCTGGTCTCGCGACTCATTTATATTTGTATATATTTTAGTCGTACATAATTCTCATATGAGACATATTTCACAATTTTAGATAGCAACTCTTCAAGATGACCACATACGAAGAATTTATTCAACAAAATGAAGATCGAGATGGCGTTAGATTTACTTGGAACGTTTGGCCATCGAGTAGGATTGAAGCAACGAGACTAGTTGTACCTTTAGCTTGTTTATATCAACCTTTGAAGGAGAGGCCGGACTTGCCACCCATTCAGTATGATCCTGTATTATGTACCAGGAATACATGCAGAGCGATTTTGAATCCTATGTGTCAAGTTGATTACAGAGCAAAGTTATGGGTGTGCAACTTCTGTTTTCAAAGAAATCCTGTAAGTAACAACTTGATTGATTTTGTATTTAAATTGGGTGATGGATTTGCTTTTCTTTTTTTTTTACTATATTTTTTTAACTGTGTTCAGCTCCATTCCTAAGAATTTCATTTTACGCATATGGAATTACAACTCGTAGTTGAAAGTATAATGATGTACAAATATTTAATTGAATACAAAAAAACTTATAGGTTTGCATATGTGAGACACCTCATCATGAAATGTTAATTATTATTTGATATATATGTGAGTAAGCGAACAATTAGAAAACAGAGCTAGCTAGCTATACTAAGTGTATATTTTCATAAAATGTCAAAATGTAGAAAGGTGAATTTTACTGAGGTTTGAGTACATACTTTTTGAACAACCTATTATTATTAATTCATTCTTAATTTGTATATTTTAGTATGCTACCAGATATGTAGTATTGTAAACAATTTGTATCTTTTAGTATGCTACCAGATATGTAGTATTGTAAACAATTTGTATCTTTTAGTATGCTACCATATATGTAGTATTGTAAACAATTTTGTACAAATATTAGATACAAAATAGATACAGTAAAAACTATATTAAAATAAATCAAAATGATTGTTCAATTGTTAGAAAATTCTTTTTTAAAAACTTTTTCTAGAATAAACTGCATCATTTAGCAACAAGCATACTACAAGTACCACAAAATAAGAAAAAAATAGTACCAAAAATAACAAAAAATATATACACCATTCCCTGGAAAGCACACTACAAGTACCACAAAATAAGAAAAAAATAGTAGTAGAAATAAAAAATATATACACCATTCCCTGGAAAGCACACTACAAGTACCACAATATAAGAAAAAAATAGTAGTAGAAATAACAAAAAATATATACACCATTCCCTGGAAAGCACACTACAAGTACCGTAAAATAAGAAAAAAATATTAGTAGAAATAACAAAAATATATACCCCATTCCCTGGATTAAATTTTTTTTTATCCCAGTGTTTTGACAACCATTCATTGAAATATGAAAATGTTAAATTGAGAAATAATATAAATGATGTATTCCACTATCCAGGTTGACAGTCTCATAATAAAGTTATGCCTTTTTTTTAAGAGTGGTAAAATCTAATTTTAATAGTTTTGAAATGGTCTTTGGAGTGGTTGCCGTGTAGAGTTGACTTAAATGATGGCCAAAATTTCGATGGTGTTACAACCTTATTCAGTAATGTTTTTTTGACAACACCCTGATGATAAAGGCTACAACCCAAACTTCAAAATGTCAGTCATTTAAACAAACTCAACATTGCATTAATTTTATATTGTTTAATAATTTTGTTGAAGAGATCCAATTTAAAGCAATTTGACCAATAGAGCATTCCTCTTGAAGTGCAAATGGAATATTGAAAGTTGATTATCGAAACAGTCCAGAGTCCTGAGGTCCTAAATGCATGATATGATCATTTTACTAGTTCAGAATTTTTTTTTCAGTTTCCCCCTCAATATGCTGCAATATCTGAGCAACACCAGCCAGCAGAGCTTATTCCCAGTTTCTCCACCATCGAGTACACCATTACACGGGCTCAGGTGATGCCGCCTATATTTTTGCTCGTGGTGGATACTTGCATCGATGAGGAAGAGCTAGGAGCCCTCAAGGATTCTTTGCAGATGTCATTGAGTCTTATGCCTCCAAATGCCCTGATTGGACTCATCACTTTTGGCAGGATGGTACTTGTTCATGAATTAGGTAAGCAGATTATTTATTCATTCAATGACCGTATGTAACCCCAAAAATCATTGAAGTACAAGGTAACTGTATCGGACGTATGCCGTCACCCTTGTGTGTGTATGTGGTACGATGAGACAGACAATGTTGTGTGTAGATCTGGAGGCAAATTCACCTTTAATATCTGTATATTAAACTGTGTATAAACTCTCTTTATATGTATAGCCTAGGTAAATTCATGTAATCTACACTGTTTTGCTCTATAATAATATGTAAATCTGCTAAATGTATGTAATATTTTATGTCACTTTGAATCCGAATGAGCTCGCGACCGCGCAGAAAAATGTGCAGCGGCCGGGCCATCGTGACCAAGGCAAAAAGCGGTCAGTTTAAGCGGCCCCCCGAGCCCCGAACATGGGTTAACCTAGCGGGCAACGGGCGCTTACTCTGACTGACTTTCCGCTAATATAGAGCCCCAAATTATAGCAAAATAAATACTTCTAAACATCGCTGTTACTTCTCTACAACTGTGTTTCACTTCGTCTGACCTTCTCCGATCTTCTACAGAGGAATCTCTCTCGATCATCTTCGTTTTCGCCGGAATTATCGTCCCGAGTCCGTCCCTGACACCGTCTGGACAGCGCTCTGAATACGCCGGAACAAGCTCCGCCCACAAGTTCAGAGGCGCATTCGACGCAAGAATATTTCACCAAAAATTATTCAATTAATTTTTGGTGATTTACGCTTGACTCCGCGAACTGGATTCTTCAGGCACTGCAGCAACCATCGCCCTATCTACAGTCTTTGTACCTGTCCGGTACAAAGTGGTCCTTCGAGCCGGATCCGCTGCGTAGTCTCGAGAATCGTCGGCATCAGAAGCAACCTGGATCATCATCATCATGCCGTCTCCTCGTTCTGGCAAAACTCCCGCAATGGAAGCGAGAGACCAGAGCGACGATTCATCGGACGATGATTGGATTTGGTCCTCACATGCTGATCCGGAGGACGAGATCAGGAGGCTTCAGAGGGTGCTCCGCAACAGAAAGCGGAAAACGGCCGCTCTTCAGAGAAAGCTGAGACTGCAAGCTGCGACGGATGACGCCATCCGTGGACCATCGGAGGAACGCGTTCCTGATGCTCTGGCAGCTGATCCCCTGCGGCTCCCCGATGATTGGGTGAGCCAGCCACAGGATCCATACGTGCAGATGGCAGCGATGTTTGCGGAGCTCATCCGATCTTCACAGGAAAGGGGAATCCTAACAGCACCAGCCTGTGAAGTGGTTGCACGGATGATCGCGCTGATCACCGCGATTCGCGACCGACATTGCGCGAATCAAGGGCGGATTGGCGCGAACCAACACAGGGCGTGTCCGCAAGATGAGCGGCACACCGAGAAGCAGCGGATGTGCCAGGATACAGCGGAGCGCAATGACAATGCGCGATCCGCGTCGACACATCACGCCATGAAGAAGGACGTCGTCGCCGAGCCAAATAAGAGCGAGACGTCCGAGAAAATGGCGGCACAAAAATGCCCGCCCAGCTCTGCTGCTGTGAAACCGGGACGGGTCGCCCATGGAGGGAGGTACCCGCCCACGGAAGGACAGAGTACCGTGAGGAGCTGCGCTGTCGGGGCACTGACGTTCTCAATTATACGAACGGACACAGGATGCCGGGCGCAGGAGACCAAGACGCGGCCTCTGCCTACGAAACATTGCGCAAATCGACGAAAGGTTTGCGCAACTCAGCATGGCGCAAAGCGAAACAACGCGTGGCCGCGGGACAAGCGGCGCGCCGAGAACAGGCAGAGGGTCAAGGATGCAGCGTCGCGCGATAAAAGTGCGCGACCCACATCAACACCGCAAGCCGAGAGAGAGGACGTCGTCGCCATACGGAGGAAAGGCGCAACGTCCGGGGATGAAAACGCAGCGCGACGATGCCCGCCGCGCTGTGTCGTGGTGAAACCGCGCAAGCCAGGAGGACGGCGAGAAAAGAGGTCGCGGCAGAAACCGGACCACGCCTCCTCGACAATGAGAGCGCAAGGGTCACACATTGGTGTCACTTGCGCAACTAACGCGATATTGACACGCGCCACCAGATGGACGAAACGGTGCGTGTCAAACTGCCGCCGCCCTAGATACCACAGGACCAACGGCGCGCGGACCACGGAGGAGCTTCGAACCGCGGAGCTCAGGTTAATTGGGATTGCGCAAAAAGAAACCTTTCGCGCTGACCTAAGAGCTCTGCGGCGCGGCGAAAGTCTCCTCCCTGGAACGAGACTGAGGGGAGTGTCGCCTTGGCTCGACATCCGAGCGCGAAGAGGACGAGGCGACTCACCACTAGACCAGGGATACACGGAGGCCGGGCGCATCGCATCCAGAGGATGCACGCCTCACCTTCCCCCAGCACAGGACATCGCGCGAGTCAATGACTGACTTGCGCACCAAGCAGACAGATCTACACACCTGCCAAGAGTTTGGCGTACCACATACACGGATAAACAAGGCGACGATCACGGCTGGCACCCTACCACGAGACCGGGAGACCACGCCGGGAGGATATTAACCTCTGCGAGGTGACAACGCACACGTCCTTGCCCATTGAGATGTTGCTCCGAGGATGACTATACGGAGGCAACATCGAGGGGAGTGTATCGGACGTATGCCGTCACCCTTGTGTGTGTATGTGGTACGATGAGACAGACAATGTTGTGTGTAGATCTGGAGGCAAATTCACCTTTAATATCTGTATATTAAACTGTGTATAAACTCTCTTTATATGTATAGCCTAGGTAAATTCATGTAATCTACACTGTTTTGCTCTATAATAATATGTAAATCTGCTAAATGTATGTAATATTTTATGTCACTTTGAATCCGAATGAGCTCGCGACCGCGCAGAAAAATGTGCAGCGGCCGGGCCATCGTGACCAAGGCAAAAAGCGGTCAGTTTAAGCGGCCCCCCGAGCCCGGAACATGGGTTAACCTAGCGGGCAACGGGCGCTTACTCTGACTGACTTTCCGCTAATATAGAGCCCCAAATTATAGCAAAATAAATACTTCTAAACATCGCTGTTACTTCTCTACAACTGTGTTTCACTTCGTCTGACCTTCTCCGATCTTCTAAAGAGGAATCTCTCTCGATCATCTTCGTTTTCTCCGGAACCATCGTCACCGTTACGCCACTGGAGCTAGTTCGAGCGGCCATCTTGGATATCACGTATAGGCTCCGCCCGGAGCAGTGACCAAGCCCCGCCCCTAGACAGCGGCGTAGCGCGACCGGAATAAATCGCCACCAATTAATATTTTGGTGATTGACGATTTCGACCGCTAGCTGAATTCTTCGAGATTGTGCGGCGACCATCGCCCTATCTACAGTCTTTGTACCTGTCCGGTACAGTAACTTTATATCACAGATAATTAGAAATGCCGAAAAATCTGTTACAAGTTAGATTGTTGTACAAATTTGAAACTGGGGTCTGTTGCATTTATATTAATTGTGAATTATTGCAGTTAGACTTATTTAAAACAGAGGATAAAAACCAAACTGGAACATTTTTGTTGTCTGTTTTAAGACACAATTTCAAACTTCTAGATTGTACATTAGAGATAATACACACAGGTTTTTTTTCACATTACTTATTCTTTTGATTAAATAAATCTTCATCCTAATTTTGCACTATCTACTTGTGAAATTTGCTAATTAAATTAAATCATCTCAAAAAATCATAACATGTAAATATGCAGTAAAAATCCATTAATTCGAAATTCAAGGGATCAAATTTCACAAAAATAAAAACAAATTTCAAATCATATGATCACTTAATTTTTATTTATTTGCGTAGTAGTTCTAAACGGCAATTTTTTCTTATAAAAAATAATGTATGTCAAGTAAATTAAATTATAAAAGCATATTTCCTCAATATTGAAACATAATAAAATATTAATGGTAAATTAAATAAAAAATAAGTACTATTTTTCATCGGTAGCCACTATTTTTCATCGGTAGCCAACGCCTAGGAATTAAAAAAACTATGATTGCCCCTTTTTTTTTAGTGTAACATGATCACTTGTTTACACTGATTAATTTGTTTAAGTTTGCTACATAATATAAATATGATATAACTGTTTTTTTTTTGTTTAGTTACAGACTTAATTATGATATTATAATCTACTATTCAAAGTTTTTGACTAATTTATGTGACAGTTGTGAAATGATCAATGGTAAAATAAAAAATACGCAATAAAAGAAGTTTGTTAATTTATAGAAAGGTTAACAATAACACATACACAAAAAATGCTGAAATTATATTTTTATCATATCCTTTTTACATAGTTTCCCTATTTTTTTAATTTTTTATCAATAAATTTTCCTTAGCACATGGATCTAAGCGCTTGGTTCTCGGCGGACTTCCCCATATTCACAATAATAATAATAATAACCTTGAGATATTTTGATATTGAATCTTTGGATAAATGCCCCAGAAATTTAACTCCTGGTGTGTAATGCACTTGTTGTCCCGCTGCCAGAGCTGACTACTACATGGATCCGTGATTTACGTGAAAATTTCAAATCATCAGAATTTTTCAATACTTTTTGGCAAAAAAAATGATGAAATACGCATTTTTTAAAAATAATAGTACAATTTATCATCGATTTCGGGATCTAGAAAATGGTGAAAAATACGAATTATCGTTCTAATTAATATACTTTTGATGTATTTACGTATTTACCTTACGTATTATTTTCTTTTCAGGGGCCGAGGCAATATCTAAATGCTTTGTATTTAAGGGTACAAAAGATTTGACCGCTAAACAAATACAAGAGCAACTCGCAGTTGGACGAGTTAATCAAGGAGTTCCTCAACAACCACAAGGCAGAGGAACTCCGGGAACTCCGGCCCCGGTTGTTCCAGCTAATCGTTTCCTCCAACCGGTCCGACAGTGTGACATGGCCTTGACTGATATGATCGGTGAATTGGGAAGAGACCCTTGGCCTGTAGGAGTGGGCAAACGTCCTCTTCGATCCAGTGGTGTGGCATTGAGTCTTGCCGTGGGATTGTTAGAAGTTGCCTATCCTAATACTGGGGCTCGCATCATGATGTTCTTAGGAGGCCCATGCTCTCAGGGCCCAGGCCAGGTGGTTAATGATGAACTGAAGCAGCCTATCAGATCACATCATGATATACATAAGGATAATGCTAAATATATGAAGAAAGGAGTAAAGCATTATGAAGCCTTGGCATTAAGGGCAGCAACAAATGGTCATGCTATTGACATCTACTCTTGCGCTCTTGATCAAACTGGCCTGTTGGAAATGAAGCAGTGCTGTAATTCTACTGGGTAAGATTACTTTTTTGTGAGTAATAATAATAATAAAATGACAATTTATATAGCGCTGTTTAGAGAGCAGACTCTCCTCAAGGCACTGTAGTTCTGGATTAAACCACTATTATTGATAGATAAAAATATTACAAAATAAATATGTATAAGTTGAGTGTCGTCGTTGCTGAGCCTCGTAGTCGAGGATCCCCTCGCCATTACAACGTCAATGCAGTTGGAAAGCGAAGCTGTGCTGATTTAGTTTATTTCTTCTTTTTCTTTTCTCCTCTTTAAGTGAGTGAGCTGTTGCACATCAGCAAACTCACCATTCACACTGGTGGATCCGATGGGACACCTGAAGTGAGACAATCAGAGCACTCCGGCATGTTTTTTTTATCCTTTTTTTTAAAGAATAGATATGACCAAAGTCATAGATACTCTTATACCCCCGAAAACTAGGCGGAAAAAATGGCTGCGTCGTTCGAAGGGAGTAGTACAGTGCGGGATTCGAACCGATGACCTTCCGCACGAAAGTCCAGTTCGTTACCACGCAGCCATGCAACTCGTTGAGTGTAAGGATAGGAAGGTGGTGGCTGCAGCCATTAGATTCGGTATTTCCCCGCATTTGCATATGTCAAGAAAACCATATTTGGTAAGAAAATTGTAGAAACTTACCAAGGGAAGACAAAGTACAAAGAAACCTTTGTAGATCTTCCTATATGTGATAGTAACACATTCGGTTTTTAGATGTAATACAGTGTTATGTATAATTATAATTTTCAAATTGTTACTAAAATTGCACACGCCACCTATATCAATACTTAGATACAGATCATTCCACACCATTGGACCAGCAATGGCAAAAGCCCTCTCATAATACCCCGCTTTATTGGATCGATTTAGAATAATCAATTTATTTGATGGAGATGAAATCAATCTCAAAGTTTTACTCCTATCCTTAGCAACTTTCCTGGTTCCTTTTGAATATTTAAAATATATATTAAAATATACAAAAATGATCTTACTATTGGGTGTACAAATTAGTTTGGTCTGTTTTTTTGTGTTCAAAAATGCATTTATTTCTAAACAAAATGAATGAACAGATCAATTAAAGTATTGTCCATCGCTTGCTACTACTTTTTCCCATCTCTCAGGCAATTTTTGAATTCCATCTCTAAAAAATGTCTCGTCTTTTGAGGCGATCCAAGTTTGCAGCCAATTTTCGGTTTCTACGAAAGAAGTGAACCGGTGACCTGCCAAATCGTGCTGCATCCTTCGGAACAACCAGTAATCAGAAGGAGCAATGTCCAGGGAATACAGCGGGTGCGGTAAAACATCCCATTTGAGCATTTCCAAATATTTTTTTACCACTTTTGCGACATGAGGCCGAGCGTTGTCATGAAGAAGAATAACTTTATCATGTCTTTGCTCGTATTCCGGCCGTTTTTCTCGCAATGCACGATTATGGCTATAACAATGGCTATAACGAATTAATTGTAGCCGATACCGATCGCCCGTAATGGAATCGCCAGTAATGGAATCGCCAGGTTTCAGCACCTCATAGTAAACAACACCCCTTTGGTCCCACCATATACAGAGCATGATCTTCGAACCATGTATGTTCGGTTTTGGTGTTGATATTGTGGTCGGTGGCAACGATTGACCGGGCTTAGCGTAGTATTTTTACTTCTTGGGGTTGTCGTAGAATATCCACTTCTCATCTCCAGTTACAATCCGATGCAAAAAACCTTTTCTTTGTTGCCTTTGAATCAGCTGCTCGCAAGTGAAAAATTGCCTTTCAACGTTTCTCGGTTTCAGTTCATAAGGCACCCAATTTCCTTGTTTTTGAATCATTCCCATGGCTCTCAATCGTACGGAAACGGCTTGTTGAGTCACTCCCAATGATTCTGCAAGCTCCTCTTGCGTTTGACTCTGATCTTCTTCGAGTAATGCCTCTAATTCTTTGTCCTCGAATTTTTTTGGCTGTCCAGAGCGAGGCTTGTTTTCGACGCTGAAATCTCCATCCTTGAAACGTCGAAACCATTCCCTACATGATTTATCAGTTGCAGCAGCGTCACCATAAACTTCGACAAGCATTCGATGGGCTTCAGCTACACTTTTCTTCCAATTAAAGCAGAAAATTAAAACCTCCCACAAATGCTGCTTGGTTGACACAAAATTCGACATTTTCAACACTACAAAACAAGGTTTTTGCATGAAACTCAAAGCAATTAAACTGAATATTATTGGCAGATGTCTAACCTCTCTGAAACCGCCAAAATCGGCTGTCACTATGAACCATTCATAACAGCCAGAGCCATCTTTTGCAAACGGACCGAACTAATTTGTACTCCCAATATACTTTTATTTTTTTATGATTTGTTTTCGAGTGGTTGATATGTGCATAATTTTCAAAGTTTGGTTCTGTAACTGGAAAGTATCGCCTTTTATGTTTATGAAAAGTGATATTTTCAACACATATTTTTGATTCAGTGATAACTTGGAGATTTTGTGTCATTATTAGCAACTGTAAAAGTTTTTTCATAATATTCTTTTTCTCTCAGTTATTTTTACGCTTTCTTGCATATTTTTCAATCCTATGTATGTTTTTGGATTTCGACTCCCATATTCACAGAAGAGACAAATTTATAGTCATGAATTAATTATTTGTGACTTTTCATTATACACATTTCAAATTGTACTTATGTGGGTAAGAATTTTCATTGAAGACTACCGTTATGTATATATATTGGCCAAGTATGAAATGTTAAATTAGATATTCATAAACATATCAATTTATACGGGGTGTCCCGTAAATAGTGAATCATACTTAGGGCGATGATAGATTGGGTCAAGACCTACCAGAATATCAAAACTTGACCTCAGTAAAAACCTTACCGTTTTTAAGTTATTCGGACTTTTGTAAAATTTCATAAATTCCCCACCTTGCATCCAATTTTTTGCTGCGTTATATACAAATTACTATTTTTGTAATTTTTTTAAATGTGAAATACCTTTGAATAGTAGCCTTATCCATCGCATACAAAATGATTTCCAAAATTATTAGGGGTGTACAAAAAAATTACTTGGAAAAATTAAAAAAATATAATTATAATTTTTACGATAAATTTAGACTTTCTGTGATAAAAAAAATTGTACTAGGCATTTCAAGAATAATGCTTTAAAAATTTGCTCATTTAATGGAGATTTCAGAATGGTGCAACATTACTAGATTTTTTACAGAAAACGAAACAATACTATTTTTTATTCAAAAGGGGCTGATTCTGACCAAAGTGAATATCTAATTATAGCGCAACATTCCACTACCTACCACCGACCGGTTCAAACCGAACGAAAGGTGAGATAGAGATAGCAAATGGACGCCATTTGCTATTTTTGCTAATGGACGCCATTCGCCATTTTTGTGTGAAAAATTGTAAGCCTTGACTTACTGAGGTCAAGTTTTGATATTCTGGTAGGTCTTGACCCAATCTATCATCAAAGTATGATTCACTATTTACGAGACACCCTGTAGACTTGAAAAAGATTCAACAGTTTAAATAATTTAAAATGTCAAATATTTCACTCAGATATATTTTACAATTGAATGTATTTTAATAATTTTAGTGGCCATATGGTGATGGGTGACTCTTTCAACTCATCCCTATTCAAGCAAACATTCCAGCGTGTTTTTGCCAAAGACCAAAAAGGAGATTATAAAATGGCATTCAATGGAACATTGGAAGTCAAATGCTCCAGAGAACTTAAAGGTAAATATAATTCATAATTTCTTATTTTGTGAAGTTTGATTAACTATTTTATTGTGTTTTGTAAGGTTCCTCTCAAATTCTGCTATATTTTTGTATTTATATGTTAGTTCTGTTTTAAAAATAAACTAAAGTGAAATTATTCTTGAATAAGATAAATATTTATGGTATTATGTTTGTGTTAATTGATGATAAATATTTTTTAGATTAAACTAATTTATATATAACATATCGATCAATAAGGCCCGGACTAACTACTAAAACAACATTTGTTTGTCAAAATTCTTCTATATTTATCAATATAGTCTCCTTCAAGAGCGATACATTCATTCCAACGCTTTCCTAACTTTTCTATGCCAGCCGTGTATAACGATTTATCTTTGGTTTCAAAATAGGCGTTAGTTTCGGCAATCACTTCTTCATTGGAGCCAAATCTCTTTCCCTGGAGCATCTTTTTGAAGTCTGCAAACAGCTAATAGTCGTTGGGGGCCAAATCTGGAGAATATGGTGGGTGCGGAAGCAATTCGAAGTTCAACTCATGCAATTTGGCCATCGTTACCATCGAATTGTGACACGGTGCATTGTCCTGATGAAAGAGAACTTTATTCTTCTTTATATGGGGCCGTTTTTTTTGCAATCTCTGCCTTCAAACGCTCCAATAACGCTATGTAATATTCGCTATTGATGGTTTTTCCCTTTTCAAGGGGATCGATAAATATTATACCATGCGCATCCCAAAATACGGAGGCCATAACCTTCCCGGCCGATTGTTGAGTTTTTGGTCGATTTGGACGACTTTCACGAGCTGCTCTCCACTCAGCTGACTGCCGATTTGATTCCGGAGTATAGTGGTGGATCCAAGTTTCATCCATTGTCACATACCGATGCAAAAACTCCTGTTTATTTCGCGTAAACAGTGCCAAACAGCGCTCTGAATCATCGATTCTTTGTTGTTTCTGTTCCATTGTGAGCAAACGCTGCAGTTCCAAATCCAATCCAAAAACATACATAGGATTGACATTTTTCATGCCCAAATGTTCATGCAAAATAGTGTAAACACTACCAAATGATATCTTCAGGATGTCAGCAATCTCACACAACTTTACTTTGCGTTTTTCCATTACGATTTTGAGTTTTTTTTTTATGTTTTTTGGTGTAACAGTCTCATTTGGACGACCAGAGCGTTCAGCATCATTTGTGTCTGTAGGACCGCGTTTGAAATCAGCATACCACCGACAAATGGTTGTTTTCGACAGAGTTGAGCCCGGATAACACTTTTCAAGCCATC
The DNA here is from genome assembly GCA_949825065.1 of Odontocerum albicorne. Taxonomy (NCBI): domain Eukaryota; kingdom Metazoa; phylum Arthropoda; class Insecta; order Trichoptera; family Odontoceridae; genus Odontocerum; species Odontocerum albicorne. The sequence continues at coordinate 21,088,052 of OX463855.1, forward strand.
GCTGAGTTTGAACGGTATTTTTTCCCATTAAAAATCAATGTTTTATCAACACACGAAATTCGTTTTTTTCCATTGTTTTGAAAATAGCAAAAGTAGCGTTACTAAAACCACTGTAACTCAATTACACAATGTCGGAACGTCATGAAAGTTTGACACGTAACTTCTAAAGGCTGGTACTAACTGAGAATGGTATGAATTTGTTATTAGAGGTGCCATCTGTTGGTTAGTCCCGGGACTTATTGATCGATGTGTTATATACACATTATTTTTTTAATTATGACCAATTTCTACCATTAACACCTTTCACAAAATACAATTAAAATTAAGTGTTTATTTTAATGACTGTTGTAGTTGAACAAGGATTTAAATATGTGTAATTTTTTTATATTCAGTTTGAAATTGGCATATTCATTACTGCAGTCAGAGCACCTCCATTAACAAATAACTTGCTTACACAATTGTTCATATAGCCGGTATTGATTTGAGTCAAAAACTATGATGAATACTAGTGTCACGCAGATAAGAGTTTGAATTTTACAAATATTTCATGATTCTTTTAAATTACTAAAATTCAGAGAAGTAATTTTTTTCTATTAATGTCATATTGACAAGTTTTTCCCCATATTTGGAATATTGAATGTCAATTGAGCGAGATAACCCTATTTATTGTTTTGACACTTACATGATTATGTTAGGAAAATCAGAAGAGGAATCTAGAAATGTATTTATGAGTATTGTTCGGAATTCCGAGGTTCAATGTCCGCATTTATTTTTATAAATAATAAAAACTGATATGAATAAATGAATGTAGCAAAATTATTCATTAATGAATTTAAACAATGCCATATGACAGGAAACAAATATGTATGAAACACATAGGCAATGATACGTTGAATGATCCTTCGTGCCCGGAACATCCTAGATATTTTTTCAGCCCAGACCTTTGTATAAATAATCAATAAAAAAATATGCAGGAAAAACAATCACGAGAAACATTGCAATGTTAGAATCAATGAAATATTTTTTAACTTCCGTGGCCTAGTTGGTAAGACGCTTGGCTTCCACCCGGGGGTTTAATCTAGGGTTCGATTCCTGATAAAAATAAAAAAGAGTCTCAGTCTGGTAAAAGAGTTCTTTTGGTAACAATATTTACATGCAATGAATATGTGTGCGAATGTTGTTTTCCCTTCACATGCGGTTATGTTACTAATGCATGCAATGACGAACCACAACTTTCATGCATACTTCAATGGTTCTAAATTCCGAAAGCTTGATTACTAGGACTAAAAACAATATTGTCTCCCAGCCTTGCTCTTTAATATGCCCGAATCTCCAATTTGGATGTGTTGAAGGGTACTATATGAAAAAAATATATATCATACTTACAAAATGAAAGATTAAATACAGAAGTGACAAAATTGATATAGCCATGAAATAATACGGGCTAAGTCATCACTAATTTGGTGAAGAATGTAAATTGGTCAACCAAAACCATCTGTCAGAAGAAAATATAGTAAATAAAATAGAAATAGTTTTATTTATGACACCATAAATGTATCTTTTTCAGTTTCTGGTGGCATTGGTTCATGTGTATCACTGAACGTGAAAAGCCCATGTGTGTCAGATCAAGAGATGGGAATGGGCAACACTTGTCAATGGAAAATGTGCACTTTTACACCCAATTCTACAATGGCATTATTCTTTGAGGTATAGTTTTATTTTTACTTAGCCTTGGTGGATATAAGGCATGGCCAAATCGCGGCTTGCCATGGTATTTTGTGCAGCCTGCATGCCATTTTTTTTATAAATCTTGAAATAAATAACAATAAAAACAGTTGTTCAATAATAGTAACACACTCTAGATTTCTAACACGAATACTTGACACAGTGCTCATGGGGTGAATAAAAATATGAAACTGAATAAAATAAAATAAAATAAAAATAAAATAAAATAAAACTGAATAAAATACAGGTGAATAAAAATATGAAACTGCCCTGTATAAATCATACAATTATTATTATCATTGTAATACGAGCACTTTGGTATCGGAATAAAAATATTATAAAATTTGCAAACATGCAATTTTAATAACACCATTATTTGGGAGCACATATTTGTGTGAATAAATGTTCGGAAAGTGTCAAATCTCACATTAATTTTTATTATGATAGTCATAAATATTTATAAAAAATTTCAGTACTCAAAATAATAAATATTATATTTGCATTTATGCAATTAATTTAAGTAATTATATCACTTGTTTATAGTGTGTGGGTAGCATTAGTAGTAAAACACTGGACCGTTTGGAGCACATTTTTAGGCATTCAAATTTTGATATGCTTATAAATTTTTAAAAATACTCGTGCGTCCTGCAAGCCTTTACCCAATACCAATTTTGGCATATGCCCCAAATAGATTGCCCACCCCTAGTGTATATAGTTTATTTTATTTAATAAATTTACAGAATTTATTTATTGAAAAGATATACAATGCTCAAGTGTCCTTTACAAATCATAGCAACATTTACTAAACAAAAGATAAAATATCAACAACAAAAAAATTACACATTTTAGAACACATACAGTGCATGAAATTGCCAATGTACAGTACAATAACCAAACGTTGGTGTTTTTTAGAGGACCATCTGTCCTCCAAAATACTCCAAATGGAGAAATCCAGCAGAGCTATGTTGGGCCGAAATAAACCAAGGAATTCTCACAAAGAAATCGTTGATTTTCATGAATTTTGTGGGAGGGCACTAAGTCCTGCTGGAACGTCTATAGCTTGAGCCTGAATTGTTTACATGTTCTTTGTATATTGTTTACATGTTCCATTTAAAACCTTTTCTTGGTACAATCTGGTTAACCTTGACACCTTGGTCGATGAAAACGAGCAGAGAGTGACCTTTAACAGTTACAGCGGTGGAAACCATGATAGAAGCCAGTGCTAGCTTTTTAACTGCAATTCTGCTCCAATTTATCGTTAGATTTCTCCTCTAACCAAATATGGTCATTTTGTTTGTTCACATACTGCTGAACAGTGAAAATCTTCTTATCTGAAAAGATGGCAAAGCCTCACTCGCGTGCAAGTGTTTCAGTACATGTGCCCTTTCCAGCCGTCTTTTTTTCTACACCAGTATTAAATCTTGGATTTTTTTTAATTTTGTAGGGCTTGAATTGTAGTTTATTTTTTCAATGTTTGACGAATGCCCCAGTCTGGCTCGTTCAGAGCTTCCTAATTTTCTTGAGTTATGTTTCGGATTTCATTCAATTCAGGCCTTTACCTTCTGAACCATCTCTCGGAAATTTGCTATTTGTTTCAATCCGCTGTTGTATTTGTAATTCTCTCAACAGTATTGTAACGATCGATGGTACAATTTGCAAACATTTTGTTCACATTAAAATACTACAGATGGTGAACAATAGCGGGTACTAAATTTCCCGCCAAATATAAGGATATCATACTGTTGCGTTTTAACTCCGTGGTCAATATATTTTTTTATTTTCAACTTAGAACTAAATGCTTCCGATAGCTTGTAAACAACACAATAAGAGTGCTATTATCGATATTTAAGAATGATAGCACTTTCATCACACAGTTTGGGATTGTGTATAGAATGAAGTTGGTAATAGTTGGTCCCTCGCACCCTGTATAAATATCAGTTCATCTTGTATGTTATTGTGGTACCTTGTATTTTTGTATTCATTTGCACTCTGAGTTTTGATCGTGTTTTGTAAAAATTGTTAATAATGGTTGAAATCTATAACCATAAATGAATAAAACCCTTTGACTTTTAAATTCATCGTGTAATCTGATAATTGCAGGTAGTTAATCAACACTCCGCGCCAGTGCCCCAGGGAGGGCGGGGCTGTGTGCAGCTCATCACTCAGTACCAGCACTCTAGTGGGCAGCGCCGTATCAGGGTTACCACCGCAGCTAGAAAGTTAGTATTTGTAACTAATTGAATTTAATTTTATTCATCACATGATGTTTGGTAGAATACCTAACATCTTTGCTTAGGGTGATAAAAAATACCTTTATTAGATTATTAAAAAATAGACTATTTATTCATTCGTATGATACTTTTAAACATACATAAATTGGTGGTTTATTTATTGACAAAATAGACAACTTTTAAGTGTCTTTTAAGACTTAAGTTTAAGGTAACGTACCAATATCTTCTAAAAAATATAACAATTGAATCAAAAGTATGGAATGCGCAAGGTGCTTTCTTTTATGGTAGAGGATACAAAGACCAGATTTTTCCATTACGGAACATATCTAAGAAATGTTTGGCAAAAGGTATTTTTTGTATTAGGAAACTTACAGAAAGTGTATGATTGTGTAATAAGAGAGAAATTGTGTGAGGTATTGAAAGATTATGGCATAAATGACTAATTAATAATTCCATTTATATACAATAGCCTCGCTGTATGATGACAGTAGTGCATGTGTAATAGTAAATAAAAAACTTGCCGAGTGTTTTAAAATGACTACTGGGTTAAGCAAGGGGGTATGATGTAATTTTTTTTTGTTTAATTTATATATAGATTCATGTGTGCGCGATTCAAAAGATGATGTAAAAATAAATAAAATAAATTTATGTGGATCTCTGTAAGCTGATGATATGATTATGCTTGCGATTTAAGAGATGTAAGTTAACAGCATGAGAGATGCCTAGTAAAAGGTTTGAAAATGAATGTACCGAAACCTTAGGTTATGGTTATAGAAAGAGATGTGGTAAAAGTGTGTGCGATATATGGGTTTATTCACAGAAATTGGAGTGGGTTGATGAGTACTATTATTTTTACTTGTAATGGGCAAGTTGAAAGGGACAGTGATAGAAGGGCAATGACAGGGGTCAAGGTAAAGGGAGCACTTAATGTAATATACAATAACCGCGTCTGTATCAAAAGTAGTAAGAATGACAATACATAATAGTGTGTTGGTGCTTACCTCGACATATGGAAGTTAAACTTTTGGACATGACAAAAGTAGTAAGAATGACAATACATAATAGTGTGTTGGTGCTTACCTCGACATATGGAAGTTAAACTTTTGGACATGACAAAAGTAGTAAGAATGACAATACATAATAGTGTGTTGGTGCTTACCTCGACATATGGAAGTTAAACTTTTGGACATGACAAAAGAAGGATAAAAGTAAAAATGGTTAAGTGTCAATGTTTGAAAGAAGGTGGAATGAAGACAGAAATTAATGTATGGATAAAATAGATGTTTTAAGTAAGATGAAGAAAGGAGCTTTAAGATGGTTTAGATATTGGAGAGAATGAATGATGAAAGAATGACTTAGCGAGTATACAAATCAGAAGTGCAAGATAGGCGTGGAATACCTGTTAATCCTCCGACTAAATAAAAAAATTAATCCTAGACTTCACAATATAGGAGGACTAAAATTAATTTTAGTCCCATGAAGGGTAGCAACTCAACTAAAAATTTTAATTAGCCCAAGGAAAACATGGCTGTATCAAGTAGATTAGATTTTTAAAGAAGGTGAAGTGAGAAGTATGAATAATAGAAGATTGTGCATTATGAGATGTATGAATGTGGAGGAGTCGAAAGTTGTGTGCTTTGATAGAGAAGGTATGGAGATCTGTTCTCTCTGCCTACACTGCAGGGGACACGGCATAATTATATGTGTGTATATTAAATTGTATCCTTTATAATTATTTATATTATCAGTTTAGAAGTCTGCATTACACAAGATAAGTGATTTATAATGGCTCTTTATACTTACCACTATGAATAATTATAGTTGGGGTGATGCAGCGGTGAATCTTCACCACATAAGTGCAGGATTTGATCAGGAAGCAGCCGCTGTGGTGATGGCCCGCCTTGTGGTCTACAGAGCAGAGCAAGAGGATGGACCAGATGTACTGCGATGGGTGGATCGCATGCTTATTCGATTGGTAATATACATATTCACGTAATGCTTCGAGTATGAGATTATTCCTTTGGAAATGTGTGAGATTTTATACTTTGGACCTTTTTGACAGTTTGCAATGACATAGTGGCAATAATAGCGGGTTTCAATCCTGAATTGGAGCACCCTTGAGGAAAGTTTGCTCTCGCAACAGCACTATTGGTTCTTTGATTATTATTATAGGAATTGAGGTCTGCATTCTCAAAAAAATAAAATAAAACAGTGCCAGTTTGTCAGTCGGCGAGGTTATTGTTACTTTTATGTATGTGGGGGTATTGCCAACACAAGACAACGAGCTGCCAGCTGCCACTCTAGTGGTACTTAATCACAATTAGGTGCATGGCCACGTGGTAACAAACTGAATTTCCATGCGGAAGGTTGCCCGTTCAAACCCTGTGCTGTGCTACTCTCTTCGAATGTCGCAGGCATTTTTTCCGCCTAGTATAAGGATACCTATGACTTCGGTCATATCTATTATTTAAAAAATAGGAAAAAATATGCTTGTGCGCTTCGATTGTCACATCCATCAGATTCAGTACAGCGCTGTGGCCGGTGAGTTTGCTGGTGTGCAATGGCCCACTCAAATAAAAAAGAGAGGAAAATGAAGGATAGAAACAAAACTCTATGGCACAGCTTCGCTTTCTAACTGAATTGTCTTTGGAATGGCGATGGGATCCTCAACTACACGGCCCACCAATGACGATGACAATGAATCACAGTTATGAGTCATGAAAATGCAGTGTAATCACCAAAAGCCACATTTTTACCAATATTTTGCGATAAATAAGGATCTGGGTCACGGTGAGTTCAAGACACAATAGATACTTACTCCATTTACTTTTTAATGTTATGGTTAAAAAACATTTAATTCTAATGTATTTTTTCATATTTATGAGATTTTATTGTTATAATTCCAGTGTCAGAAGTTTGGTGAATATGCTAAGGATGATCCAAACAGCTTCCGCCTCTCAGAAAATTTTAGTCTGTATCCACAATTCATGTACCATTTGCGAAGATCGCAGTTCTTACAAGTATTCAACAACTCTCCTGATGAAACCAGTTTTTACAGGTGATTAATGTCTTGCATTTATTTGTAATCAATATAAGAGATATTAGAATTTTAAGTCAATGATGAATAATACACATACACACAAACCATTACACCATGTCCCTTTTGGGCTATGCAGAGAAGGCAGATCTTCACGCCCTTTTATCAATGCACATTGCTCTCGCCTTGTCCACAGCAATACATCTCGTCGAAGATACTCTTCTGTTCTCATTCTATCTTAAAATTTACTATCTCCTTTCACTCTTACCTCAGTCTACCTCTTCCTCACTCTCCATTCATTCCAGATATATAAATTTGTTTCATAAATCTTGCAGCTCATTCTGTCAATGTGGCTAAACCATCTAAAGATTCTTTTTTTAATTATACTAATAACATCCATTTCTTATAAACTGTTATCTTTTATCCGATCATTCATTACTCTTAGTTACTTAGGCAATTCCTCACAAACAAGTATAATTGTCACTCCCTTTTGTGGCTCAAAAGTCCAATTCTTTAACAGCACACCCTCCCACAGTGTAGATACACTTTTCCAAGTGCAATTTAACCACTCAGTGCTCGGCGTGCTTTTCGTTTTATGCACTTTTCTCCCAGTTTCAAAAAGTGCCATTTTCTGGCAATTTATCCTGCCCATTAAAGTTGCTGTCTTATTTCTTCCTTACTTTATCATACATACATAATGAATTCCTTACTATATCATACATACATAATGCACAGCTCAGTAGATGTGAAATAAAAAAACTTTATTGTACTTATATCTGAAAAATTCAGTTTACATCGTTCCTTAGGAAGCTCTATTGAATCAACTATGCATCACTAAATTACAGTACCCGGTGGTAAATAATACACATCGTTTGTAGAGCATCGTCTCTGTCGCACGATGCACTAACAGTCCAGTATTGTAGTCACGATGCGGTTAGCGCATCGTGTGACAGAGCCAGCGGTCTACAAACAATGTGTATTACTTACCGCCAGGTACTGTACACAGGTCTGCGATGAAAAATCTTTTTTGAGAGCATTAGCTCTTTTTTATGTATTTTTATGCGCTGAAATAAAAAATGACACTTAAAATGTCATATCTCATACTGTTTCACAAAATTGAAATTGATGGAATGAAATGAATATTTTGTTTTGCAGACACATGTTAATGAGGGAAGACTTAACACAGTCCCTGATTATGATTCAACCCATCCTGTATGCATATAGTTTCAATGGCCCTCCGGAACCTGTCCTATTGGACACAAGTTCGATACAGCCGGACCGCATTCTTCTCATGGACACATTCTTCCAGATACTCATTTTCCACGGAGAGGTAATAAAATATATCACTTTTTTTATTTATTATTCAATGGGAAATTTATATTTTGGTAAGAAAGTTGAAAATATGGTAGTATCATGGAGGATTTGACTTTGGGTGTAGAATAATTTGGTTGTTATGATTTTCCGACCGAAAAGGTATGAAATGTGTCTATAAATATGTATTTTGTTGATATAAGAGGAGATAGTATTTGCATTTTTTTCCTGAACATGAACTATGGATAAGAAGTAAGACTAAACTAATAACATTTATATGGAGTATCTATAATAAATATGTGAATGTAAAATTTCTAGTTTATTCTATGACAAAAAAAAACATGTGTATGTACTGTTAAGTACAAATAAATGAAATAAATAATAAAATAAAGAAATTGTGGCCGAATAATTTCTAAAGACTGGAAACCCAGACTGGGATCGTAGGAGCCCAGCAGTCAATTGGATGACTCCTTTCTCCAAAGAAAAGTTAAAGATTACAAAAAATGATAAAAAACTTGTAATATGAGCTAAATAGCAACTGATTTTGACACCTTTTTAGAATATAGCACAGTGGCGAGCCCTCCGCTACCAGGACATGGTAGAATATGAAAGTCTGAAGCAACTACTGCAAGCGCCAGTAGATGATGCCCAGGAAATTCTGCAGACTCGCTTCCCCATGCCGAGATATATTGACACCGAGCAGGGAGGGTCACAGGTCAGTTAGCATTAATCTATTTTTCTAGCTCTGTTTAGACACCGCAGTTGCTTTTATTATTCAGTGCAATGGTTTAATACAGAAGTTCCCAACTTGAGTTCCTAAAATTTGGGGTTCTGTAGCAATAAAATTAGTTTTTGAGCTTTAATCAATTGTTTGAAATAAGTATTGCAAAGTTTATTTAACCTTTCCCGTACCTGAGAAAAAATGCACAAAATCTCGTATGTTCCGACTGAAAACAAAATAAAAAAGTTAGTTGGATGGCATCCTAGATAACAAAATTCTGCTGTCCACAATCAAACCAAATTTTGAAAAAATATCGAAATAAAAGAAGTTAAAAGCCATAAATTATAAATTTGAATTAATAATATTTACTTTTCCATTATTGATGGTTTATTTTTTGGCAGTAAATAATTTTTAATTAGTTGTTTTATTTATAATTAGTAAAAATTGTGAGGGTTCTAAAATTATTTATCAAGGTAAAAAAGGTTCTGCGATTAAAATATGTTTGAAATTAATGGTTATCATTAGCATTCATGCCAAATAAGCTGATGATCCAGCTTTGATTTCTCACAGATTCACTTTTAGAATGGTTTTTAGACTCTTCGACCTTATATTAACTGAATTTTTTAAGCTATTAGCTATCTTACATAATTGTTAAGGTGCTATTTATCAACATAAAAAATAGCATTGTATAGATCTACTATACAAAAAGGTGTAGCGGGTGGAACCTACTGATCATCTTTTCCGCTATTTACTTAAAATTAGATCCAAATTTGATAAAGGCTGCATACCCACCGGGGTCATAGTGCGAACTGCCTTTGTGTCGACCGTAGCATGCCTGTGGAAATTTTTTTTAATGTGTCGAGTGAGATTGTAAGGTTCTTGAACAATATTTTTATTGATGGATCATTGCGAAGTTTGGGCAAGCAAGTACGAGATATGACCCATTCAAAATCAGAATACTGCTTAATTATCCTCATTTAATAATTTGTTTTTCATTGTTAACTTTAAAATGTACTTATATTTTAGAATTCGTAAAAAATCTATTTAATTTCAACAATCAGAAACAGTTGACATTTTTTTGTTAAAGTTTATATAAATGTCACTACCTCCCATTTACAGTGAAACCTCAATCGATTGTTCCTCGAATTATCGTTTTCCTATATGTATAGTTTATTTCTTCCAGTCCTGTATTTATTTCATATATAACACGCAAAAATAGATTGCATAGATCGTTCTCTATATGCATAGTTTTACCACAAAATTCATTTAGGATAATGCAGCTTTTTGTGCCATTTTACTCTATCAAACATTTAAAAAAAATTAAAAGCATATTTTGTAGCAAAACATAAATGCTCGATTTAAATTGTATTAACAGTTGTAAACAATGATTGGAACATTCGAAATGCAAGTGATTTCACTTGAATACTTGTGACTACGTGCTGGTCACTGCTGCCGCTTCCATCACCCACCCTAAAGAGAATAGTGGAGGAACGCAAGGTTGAAGGAGACGACATTTGAGAAAGGTTGAAGATGTTGATGAATTCGCTTCGCTACCTGTACCTTCATTTTTGAAAGCATGCTTGCCCTTCGAAATTGAAAACTTTCTTTTATTCACCCGCATTTATCATATATTTGTTTTGTTAGTTTTTCTTCAGTTATTCGTTCTACATGCTTAAACCATCTCAGAATGCTTTTCAACCTACTTAATAAATACAACTGTTTTATATCCACATTTATCTCTAATCACTTCATTCTGTATTCAGTCATACATTGTCACCCTATGTATTCTTCTTAGTGCATGCATTCCTACACCATTTATTAGGCTCCTTGATATTTTTCCATTTACATGTTTCACTGCCATACATTAAAAGATTGGTATGTAATAAGAAATTGAGAATCTCCATGTGATCTTTTCTAAAACTTTTGACCTCTGCCCCAATTCCCAATGATATTATGAATTTAAAAAGGTCCCCTTAGTTTTTTCATGTTTCTTGTCAGTTGTACAAAATTTTTAGAAGGTAATAAGCCTGCTAAGTTGTAATGTAATAGAATTATATAATATATCACGTCTGGGCACATGTTATTGTTGAAGGAGCCGCGCATTGAGAATTTAAATGCCTAAATGGGCCACGAAATAAATACTTTTTTTTGTGGACGCAATTTATTGTAATAAAACGAAAATTATCTATCCAAAATAATAAAATGTGTGAACTCGGATGTTCGAGTGATAGTGGATTAGTGATTACAGTGTATGTATATACAAATTCTTGACAATATCGATGGCGAAGTCACACAAGCTGTATTCATACATTCACTCTGATGTGATTCGGGGCTAAAAACACTTTTTTTCAGTACATGAAGGTTATAATTAAAAATATATTTAATTTTATAAACAATACAAAAAATCAATAATTATAAATAATAATTAGTTATAGTTTGTGGGCCATATTAAAATACAACAACATTTACCCAGGGTTGTAAAATATGATCTTAGTTAAAGGACATCATAACTAATTTGTTAAATGTTTTTCGCAGGCTCGTTTCCTTTTATCAAAGGTGAATCCTTCGCAGACGCACAACAACATGTACGCTTATGGAGGGGTAAGTTGTCCATTTCAAACAATATATTAGCCTAATTTATTTAGAGTTTAGTTAATATTATTAGCTCATAATGATATTTCTAGTATTAGTTAATTTTACCAATATTTTACAAGTGTTGTGCTTTGTTAGCTATTAGTTGAGTTTGTTATATTAGCATGAAAATATAAAGCTTTGATTCACTGAGCATGCTGTTTATTAGCATGTTGCAACTTGAATGATTTTTTGTTTATAGCTTCACTCTATTTTCAATGATTATTTTTAAAAATGCCTGAGTTGTTGTATCTCATTAACTCAATAACATTTTTTTTAGAAACATTTACCGCAGGGGTAAAATGTAATTAGTGAAAGTACAAAATAAAGTTGAGATTATGTCAAATTTCATTTTATAATTTGTGAAAGAAAAGGACTTAGTATAAATTACCCTTAATATGTGGAATAAAATTTAATTTAAAAAAATCTACAATTTGTTGATTGAAATAAGTTTAATTCGATATCCATTTCTCTTTCAATCCAATTCATAGTTATCAGTGATCAAATCAAATATAAGAAGATTTTGAACTTAGTTTATGTCTTTATATTTTTTTCAAATGCTTATGGAATAAAACATGTAATATTTTTACCATTTTCATGCATTATGTTTGTACTTTGTCGAAATATTATTTATCTATTTTAGTTTGATTTTTGCAATAAAAAATACAATGTTGCCGGGATTTCACGTTTTTCAGTGGAAAAAATTTAAATGAGGTTAAGGTGTATGTTAACAGTTTCACTGCGGATCCAGGCTATAGCCGAAATGTATGGCCATACTGTAACTGCGAGATTCCATTCAGGCTATTGTATAAATTTATAGTCCTTACTTCTTTGCACCTCAGAAGACTTGTCCGATTGTATTATATTATATTCAAAAGTCTATAGTCAATAAAATAAGGTAGTTTTGATTTAAAAAAAAACTACTGGAGGTAAACCATAGGAAAAAAAATCAGTATTAAATGGGCTAAGATGATAAGCTTAGGTGATACGACCATGTGACGAATGAGACGGTTTATCTTCGAACTCAGCAGCAGCCTATAACCAATATTATGAGGTAAGGAGCTGAGTTGGTTGGGTCACACATTGAGGATGCTGTCTGGTAGATTTGAACTGTTTTATCGGCATAAGTGATGAATTTATAAGGCGCCAACTTATAAGCCGAAAGGAGATTTACAGTCTCAGTTTGATGTGGGAAGTCGGAGTTAGTGCCATCTGAATGGAGACACTTTATAGCATCCCTGTTTTACTGATGGAATGTATAGCGGGATGATGATGATGATATTGGTGATAAGCAATTTATAGAACATCTATCTTTTGTCAAATATTTATAAAGTGATCAAAATTTTTACGAACTTCGTAATTGGTAAAATATGTGAAAACATTTACAATATCTAATCGTACATATGATTTACTTTATCTGTTTGGTGAATGAGAATAAAATCAAATGTAAACACAAAGGACTAACATTAATTACAAAAACAAATTGTCTAAATATTTTGCATTAAACTATTATTATGTGAAAACGTAAAATCCAAGCAACAATGCAACGTTAACAGTTGCAAATGTCTCAGTATTAGATCTGGTAAATAAAATTAATCAATTGCAATTAAAATTTGCCACTAAGTTACCAGTTGGCTTGTTTTTAAATCAATTCAGCCATTATTTTAGTATTATAGTTATTAACTTTTTTATGGCCAATGTTACAAGTCAAGTGATGCTGAAAACTTATTTTTGTGAGTTTATTTATCTGGATTTTCTGTATTAATTTATTTTTTGTTCATTTTGGTTATATTGAAAACATGTGGTTGCTTGAATGCTATGGTTTAATTTATATTTAATTTAATTGCCATTTTATCATCACTCCATTTTATAACTTTAAATTATTAGTACGTATAACATTAACAATTGTCTGTTATAAAACTTGACTAGCTCATATTTTACAATTTTGTTAGTTTTCCCGAACTCTGAATATTTCAAAAGGCTGTATAATCATATGACATGTTAATGAAAGTTAATATTTCCACTAATTATATTAATCTTTTTCTTCAGATAGTAAATCCCAGTTTGTTATGTGAGTTATGATTAGGTCCAACCTTCGTGATGTTTCATAGGAATTGTATGTGGTATACTAACCCAAACGATTTTTTTATGACAGGTGAAACCTTTTGCATTATTTGGTTATGTTTCTAAATTCGTTGTTTTGTATGATTTTTGTATCTTATGTAAAATTTTAACTCTACTTTCTGTGAAATTATGATTTGTTTCTTATATCATTTGCATATTCTAAAAAGTTGTTACCAAATAGACAAAAGTTGTTACTAGATATATTCTTGTATTCAAGTTTTTCTCTGTCAATTCAATATATGTACTTTTATAAACCCATTCTATTTCATATGCTGTTCTTATGCAGTTTATCTCCCTTGCCAGGTACTAAGAAACATTTGAGATGTATAAAGTCAAACAAAAATAAAACAGTAAGAAATAACCAATAAATACAAAAGGTTTCATCCTTCATTAAATTTTTTTCTTTGGGTCAATAAACCACACACATTTCTGATGACACATGACACCAGTGGAACCATTGCTCTCAAAACAAGCAAGGTTCATTACACCTGAAGAGGGCCTCGAGATAGGAGGTAGAAAACTGTATTGCGGGGATTAATGTTATTAGTGGAATAACAAAGTAATTTACTATTAAATATTCTGAATATTTTTCAAATAAATGTAGCTCTTTTCACAATTAATATAATATTCATATTGTGATTAATTTAATGTCGGAATCATATTTTACAGTATTATATAAAAAATAGGATAGATTAAATAGTACTGAAATCACTTTTTCAGTTTTGCATGATCTTTTTATATTTACTGACATCTTGACTATGGATAAATCCATTATGCAGTGGTTTTTAATTACAAAATAACAGCTTATTTTATTTATGTTTGAAGATTATTCTATACAGAATGTTTTATTAAGCGTAATGTAACTTGTGAACACTGAAATGTTTCCTAATTGCATTGCTGTTTTCTTTCATTAACATATTGTTTTTGTTTATTGACGCTGTTACTCATCAGATGATGCCGGTCCCAACTTCGGTAGTGTTGATTTATTTTCCTTTTTTTTGTTTAATTTACATTACCTATTTTAAAAAAAGGCACATTAATAGAAAGTAAATTCAAATGACTTTTTCCTTTATTTTTGTAAAAATATGTAATTTTTCTCTTCATAAATTTTTTACTTGAAAATATCTATAACCTACTTTTAATTTGTCATTTGGTTTCAAAATAGTGACTATTATTGTGCCACTTTTTAGTGTGTCATTTCATTCAACTAACACAGTCATGTTTGTAGTTTTAATACTATTTGTTTAGTAATAGAATTTATTTTTATCATTACTTTTATATAATTTTAAATAAAAATGTCATAAATATTAAGCAAATTGAGGAAAAAGGAAAAAAACTTGAAAGGAAGACAAGTGTTGTAAAAATTAGTGTTATGTAGAATGTTTGATAGAATAAGGAATGAAGACATTAGGAAAGATTGCTGGTTGGAAGAAGATACAGTGCTTAAGATGAAGAAAGGAGTGTTGAGATGGTTCTGCCACATGGAAAGAATGAATGATGAAAGATTCACAAAAATAATCAATTAGAGTAAAATAGAATAGATATGGGAAAGAGATCGTGGTACATCCAAATCAATCAAATATAGAAAGAGTGAAAATGAAAAGTCTTTATGAGATTATGCATAATGAGGTGTATGGATATGGTAGAAGTGAAAGATGTGTGCCAGGATAGAATAAAGTGAAGATCTATTCTCTCCGCCTATAATAAGGGCAGTGAGGTATTTTATCTAGAAATACAATCACACAAGAATAATAGTAAGTTTTCAGTATGCACTGTCCAAGTGAATGAAAAGGAATAATATACGAGTATTGTACAAATGTAACATAACTCCATTCAAACCAGAGGTAAGAGAAGAGATACATTAGGTGCGTAAAGAAATTACATTGCAGACTTATGCATTGAATATTGACATTTTTACACAATTTTGTATGGATCACTTGTAGAATACCAAAAGATAGTTAATCCAATACACTCGTTCAAGATTTTCGACTTAATAACCCTAAAAAGAATTCACCATCATCATTAAGATATGTGTACAGCAATACCTTACGTACCACGGTTTTGAACAGTGTGGGTTTTGATGTAATGAAGATTTATAAATTTAAAAGTGCGATTGTTACTTATGACAGTAAGTACCATCTTTTAATCTGTGTACTTGAAGAAAATCAAGTAGAAGAAAATGATTCACGACCCACGAAAGAATTCACATTTGATTAGCCGTCAACGTTAATTACAAAATTAGATGATCCTTGTGATTTAATTTTGAATGCGGATTCAAACATCGAATGAGGCAGACATTACAAAATTATTTTATGTTATAAAGATATGTATGCTGAGGAAAAGAAAACAAAACAACTTTGTGAACTACGTTGTTTAAATATTAGGGGGACCGGAAAGAAATCAAAAAAAAAGTAATACATTTAAAAATTTTATTTAAAAAAAATACAAAAAGAAATTAATCAATGAAATAGTTTCCATCGTTTTCCAAGACCTTTCTCCATCTATCAGGCAGCTTTTCAATTCCATTTTTGTAAAAAAAAAATGGTTTTTCCTTAAAAAACTTTTCGATATGATTTTTTACTTCATCAATATTTTTGAATGTTTTATCGCGGAGGGAGTGTTCCAATGATCTGAAAAGGTGATAATCTGAGGGGGCTATGTCAGGGGAATAGGGGGGGTGAGGTAAAAGTTCCAGTCCAAGTTGCATTATTTTATTCTGGGTGATTATCGCAGTATGTGGCCGCGCGTTATCCTGTTGAAGCATCCTGGGTTGGTTATTGACCAAAAGTGGACGTTTTTTTCTTAGTTCCTCTTTCATTCTCTCCAGTTGTTGACAATAAAGAGCTGCATTAATTGTTTCTCCTGGTTTCAATAGTTCATAGTGAACAACACCTTCGATATCCCACCATACACAGAGGAGAACCTTTTTTAGAGTCAACGTTGGTTTTGGTGTAGGAACAGCCGACTGGCCCCGAGAAAGCCATTGTTTTTTTCGTGTGGGATTATTGTACAAGACCCATTTCTCGTCGCAAGTTATTATTCTTCGAAGAAATGGGTCCACTTTATACCTGGACAAAAGGGACGTGCATATCGTTATTCGCTGCTCGAGCGCAGCTGGCGTCAACACGTGCGGAACCCAAACTCCTTGTTTATGAATTTTTCCAATGCGACTAAGATGTTCCTGCACTGTTGACCATGGACAATCGAGTTTAATTGATAATTCAGCTATTGTTTGACGAGGGTCAGATTCAACCAATGACGTCAGCGCATCATCATCCAATTTTGTTGGTCTTCCAGTTTTAGGGGCGTTCTTCAGGTCCCTATCATTATTTTTAAATTTTTTTATCCATCTATGACATTTATTGAGTCTTAATACGTCTCCATATGTAGCAGTAATTGTTTCTGTCACTTCTTTCGCCTTCAATCCCCGGTCAAATAAAAACAACATACAGTGGCGTAAATGTTCTTCGTCAATAGTCGGCCTTGACATTCTTCACAAACGACGGAAAAAATAATCTTTGCAAAAATAATGAATTTACAACCCTCACAAACTACTAGCACCAAAAAGCACGTGTTTTCTCTTTTGTGTCTCGACGCAGACTGACCTTAAAGTGGTACTCCCGAAAATTTTGATTTCTTTCCGGTCCCCCTAATATTATTCAAAATAAAATATTTCATTGTCTTAATTGTACGGACATTATTTTTTATTTACCACTAAAAATGTATGTTGCTTCCATTCTTCAGTTTTTATTTTGTTATGAGCAGGTGTGTGCAAGAGTACATTAATTTGAGTAAGCTATATATTTTAGCGTACCGACGTGTATAATAGTATGACTGGAACATATTACATTGAAACACATTGTTATAATACAATACCTTGATCAGTGCAGTTTTGCATAGTATGGTGTTTTTTAACATACATTAACCGTAATATGCCAGGTATTGCCGTATTTTGATTTTATATTTATAACGCCTTTCGATTTTTTTATGCATACTATTCATCATCTTGAAAATGTTCATTTTTCGTTTTGTGTGTCATTTCGTTTTGTGGGTCATTAGTCTTTCATTTATCAAAATTGAAAATTTCAATTCCAAAAACTATTTTTAATTCATGGTGATGGTTACTAACAAATCTAATGGGCAGTAACAAAATTTAATTTTGAATAGTTTGGATTTTTTATTTATATGGAGATCAAATTGATTTTTTAGAGAGAAAAATACCTATAAAATGTCCAATATTTATTAATTTTGTTTGTACTCAGTCTAAATAATTTATGTATATTTTTAAATTTTACAATTGGGATTGCGTTGAAAACTGTTATATGAAGATTATGTCTTGAATATTTAACAAATTTATCTGGATACAAAGGATTCAATCTCGCAAACTCAAAGAAATTTATTGAATTCTATCATTTACTTTTTTATATATCATAATTACACATAAACAAAGAACTGCCCTCCAGCATTAGATAATTATTATGGTCTGAATTGGACCAATATATGCAAAAAGAAACCAACCCATATTTGAAATATCCAATAAGCATACTTCAATTCCATGGGGAAAAAATATCAAACCAGTTTAATAGATATTTCATAGTTATATCCCATCTTAAAAAATGTTCCACTCAAACTTTTTAAATAGTGTAATGTTTCCTCGATTATCTCTGAATAGGTGAAACGTGGGTTGGGTCCTTTATGCAAATTAATGTCTAATTAAGGTTCAGTATACAACGATCGACACATTATTTGCTAATCCTTATGTGAAATAATCATATAAATAAGATTTAATATAATCAAATCAATTGCATGGGTGTTCAGAATGTAGAGTAATTGTCTAGCATTTTATTTTCAAATCACTGATGTGATTTAAGAGGCATGCAGTTTTCCTTGAATATAGGAAATAAATAAGTGCATGACTTTGACTCAAGTGTTTGTAACAAAATTGAAAACCCTTAATCATAACCAGATATCAAAATCCTTCATTTTACAATTTTATGTATCCATATAAAGTGACAACCTTTTGAAGTGATGTAACATTTATTTTGAACAATATTTATTTGAATAGTCAGTGTAAATTATCACTGCAAGTTTCGGGTTCAACTCCAGATGGTATTCAACAGGATTTCAATCTATTAAAACAAACTTGCACGTGCCAAGTACATGTGCAATTGTTGTTGCTTCTTCACATGCAGTACTCACAGTTCATCATTACACATGTGTTGCCAACATGTGTAATGATGAACTGTGAGTTCTTTGCCTACTAAAGTGGTTCCGAAGGCTCAATTATTGCGACTGAAGACAATATTGTCTAATGCCTAGACTTCGATATGTCTAAATTATCAATTCAGATATGTTGAAGGGAGTCATACGAAAGATCCAATTTAAAAGCAACGAAACAGTTTCTATAATTTATTTAAAACTTTCATGAAAATATTGGGTGATAACATAAGTTGTGTCCGTTTTTTTCAAATTTAAAAATGAGCACCAAAAGTAAAACAAAATGGTAAAGGTTATACGTCATTCGAAAGAAAATTTTCTGCTCTACAAGATTCTGTGTGTGCTTTTACATTACATATATTATTTTATTTGATTACAAGCCTTCAAAATGGAATGTCAAGTAGACGAAAGTGAGCATTTTCGACACCTCCTTTTGTTTGTGTTCAATCGAGGGAATATAGCTGTCAAAGCTGCTCGCGATATTTGCGAAGTGTACGGTGAAGATGCTATGAATGAAAGTACAGCTCGCCGATGGTTTTTGCGTTTCAAAGTCGGTAATTTCAACCTGAAAGACATGGAGCGTTCCAGACGAACAGTGGACTTCGATGAGGACCTCTTAAACCATATTATTCATGAAGATCCCCTTCAAACATTTTTCATCACTAGTAATGATGCGGTAAAGGAATCTTTGCTTGTGGCCATACGTAGCTCGATGACGCGCGAGAAAATCAGCAGAAATTGTCAAACGTTTATTTTTGTTGTTTTCACTCAAAACATGTGGAACCCAAGCGCCAAACTTCTGGACTTTTCCCATTGATTTAAGATGGCGGTATACAGTCATGTAACTACAATTCATCTGCTCAGCCAATTCTACGGTGGTTTGAAGGGGATCTTCATGGTTTAAGAGGTCCTCATCGAAGTCCACTGGAGGTGTCGAAAATGCTCACTTTCGTCTACTTGACATTCCATTTTGAAGGCTTGTAATCAAATAAAATAATATATGTAACGTAAAAGCAAACACAATATCTTGTAGAGCAGAAAATTTTCTTTCGAATGACGTATAACCTTTACCATTTTGTTTTACTTTTGGTGCTCATTTTTAAATTTGAAAAAAACGGACACAACTTATGTTAACACCTAATATATCTCGCGAATCCTATTACTTGGAAGCCATTTCATTCAATTAACTATAGATCATCATGAAACGTAATACATTTTTAAATAAAAGTAAAAAATTATTTTATTTTCATTGAATACAAATACAGTTTGGAAGGCTTATTGCGATGTGGTAATCTTTTCCAACCAGAAAGATGTTCGAGGCCTTATGTGAAAATCAGACTGAACTCTTAAAATTAAATTTTTTCCAATGGGAATCGAACCCAAACCCCTGCTGAAAGACACGTGCGCGCTTATCGCCTAGGTCACAGAAATTGCAATAACACATTCAAAACACAAATGCAAACATTACACAACAGCTACAGTTCATACCGCTCAAATACAGAAGTGATATATATGAATATGTGAATTTTTCATAACATTTGTTTGATTATAGAATTAATCTTAAATGTTTATTTTCCAAGTAAGAAACATGATTATATTAGTCACTAAGCATCAGAATATTTTTTGTAAATTGTATGTATTTTGTGGGTTGGCTTTGATTGTTTTGATGTATTTGTATGATTTATTTTAACATTTCTGTTAATTTTTTTAGGATGGCGGTGCTCCAGTACTCACGGACGATGTCTCCCTTCAAGTATTTATGGAACATCTTAAAAAATTAGCTGTTTCCTCTACAGCTTAAACATGCTAACCAATAGATAATTATTTGATTGTGGTGATGTGAGAATTTATAATATTCAGATTGTATTATATTTTGTGTTTTTTTTTATTTAAATGAATTACATTTATTGTGAATCAAGCGGATGAGTGAACTAGAAAGGATAAAAATGATTAAATAATATTATAAATATTTTACACTTTTTTTCTTCATGTATTAATTACATTGTAATGTTGCAATAATATTTTGTAATGTATATTTTTCTATGATTTTGATTATTTGCAATGTCTATGATTTTGATTATATGCAATAGAGGAAAAATAAAACACATAATTCAATAGAACATCTTTTTTATTTACTTAAAATATATATTCTATTGTATATACAAGTCATAAATTAATATGAATATTTAGGCCATATATAAATAACAAAAAGTGCAATATGATTATACAAAAATATAAGTGATATATTCTTTGGAAAAAAAACTTAGCACGCAAAACTATATAAAATCCTGGAATGAATCAGATACTTCCTCTGATCAGAGAACTAATGAGAAAAACTGGAAGACATTGCTAATACACTATCTCTCGAAATTTTTCCATCAGACAATTTCCTACATTAATAAATTGAACATATATAAATATATAATATTAGCTTACTTTTAATATTAGTAAAATCTATAATCTATTTTTTTTAAATATATATATATATAAAGCAGCAAACAAATTAGATTCAAATTTGAAAATTTGATTAGTTTTTAGTTAAGCACTGCTGTTTCTTGAATGTGGTTGAACAGAATGTGGATTTAGTAGAACAGAAAGTGAATTAACCAGTTAGGAGGAGTTGACCCAAATACCAATGTGTGTGTGTGTGTGTGTGTCCTTACATGATTTAACTATTTAGGGTCCTGTAAAGCTGGGAATTAAAAATTATTTTTTGACAAAATGAAATCAATGTTAGTCAAGTATTTTGTCAAAACAACGTCCAGTTAGGCTTGACATTTTAAAAATTAGTTATACTATATAGAAAAAGTACAATATTTTGGAAATATCAGGGTTTCAAGATGCTTTAAAAATATGATAATAAGCAATATAATTTTTTAATATCATTATTAATGCCGTTCAAGCCCTCCTGTTATTTTACAATTCATCGAGTTTGTATTGTATTTTTAAGGTTCATTTTCAACCCTTCTGTAATTATTAATTCAATAAATTAAAAAGAAAATTATAGGCTTGACACATCCCAACTCCCATGTTTTTTAGATCTACTTTCTACATTTCATAAATACATATATTAAGGAACTACTAATTTAAAAGAAACATTAACATACCACTCTAGGTTTAATGTCTTTATTACTTTCCTTACTTCCAAATATCAAGTTGAACTTTATTTTAAAATCTTCTTACATTTATGACTTAAAGATATCACTACATATAAGAATAAATCAATTTCGAGATACAGGTGTAATTTCACTGCGGATAAAACAACTGAATACTTTAGATTTGATATTTATTCATTCAGTGAAAATAGTACAATATCATCAGCATTTTATTCAAATTGTGTTCAAATATTGAAATAGTGAGTTAATTTTTCATACTCACTGGCTTCAGTGAAAATGGACCTTCACAGATGTAATAATAAAATTCTTGTAAACACATTCTAAATACAATAAATTTGAATAGTGTACAAAATTCATCCAAGTTTTATACTGACAATTTTATAAAATGACATTACAAGTTAGAATTTCATACTTAATTTTTATTCAGGTGGAAACAATATTATTATTCTCAATATATTTAGTTGTCAATTCTCTTTCTCTTGAGTCACAATTGATTTCATAAATTTTTGATGTTATAAATTGATATAACACACTCTAGGTGTTTCCCAATTTTTATTTTGTTTTTCCTCAGAACATTATCCATTATAACTATTCTTTCTAAACTAATCAGAAAATTTCCTGATTTTCACGATGTATTTGTATTCAATTACATTACTGAGGAAACTAAGATGACTTTAACTTCTTTTTAAAAAAGAGCAAACCTCAAAGTGATTTAATTTAAAACATTTTATGTTTTATTTTATATTAAAATTGTAATTATTCTCAGAAATTTAAAAAATGAATATTTCCAAGTAAATAAAGTTTTAATTTTCTTATTAATTATCCAGATTTTTCTCAAGCGTCCCCTTTCTTTCATGTATCCAAAATAATCTAAATAAGTTGTGTGATTTAAAAACCTAGTTTTTTACCTTGGGTCGTGACTCAAAATTGGCTCGGTTCGTATTTTGAATGGGTTAGAAGTATTTTGCATAATAATAATATTTTTGCATAATAACATACACAACATGTCACAAATGCATGGTTGAATTAAAATAGGCACTAAGTACCAAAAAAAAAAAAAAAAAAACTAAGTATGCAGTTTCATTATATATGAGATATAAAACGAAACTGCATACTTAGTTTTTTTTTTTTTTTTTGGTACTTAGTGCCTATTTTAATTCAACCATTCATATATAAAAAATAACATTTCCAAGGCAATGCACGTCGATAGTTATAGCTTCTCCACATTCAGAACTTGGAGAGTCTCGAGCTGAGGATTTTCAACTTAAAGTATAATAAAAACTAAATTGTGAAACAGGTTGCAGCCTGACAATAACATCAAGTAACATGTGCATCTTTGTTGTAAATTGCATAAACTAATAAAGCTAAAACAATCAACAGAAAGATTTTAAGGTAAGCTTTTATTCATGGATCTAATCGTCAGTTGAGGAATCGGATGGACATCTTCTGCTCAACGTCGGTCCTCTCCAAGGCTCGGCAGAACTCCTCGAAGGAAATCATTTGGTCATTGTTTGTGTCTGCCTCCAAGATTGTCCTCTCCGCAATACTGGTCAACTGTTCCTCACTGTCAATATTATAAATATGAGAAAGTTTTTATTTATACATTTGGAATATATTTTGAAGCGAAACAGTTTTATTGATTTCAGATTATTAATATTTTATACGTGGAATAGAAGAAAATGTGAGTGTTAATGTATGTAAGAAGGTGAAATGAAAACTTTAAAAATGAATGCATAGATAAAATGGATAAAGATAAAGAAAGGAGTGTTAATATGGTTTGGACATATTTGGACATAAACAGCATCAGTCATGGATAACTCAAGATTGGAAAAATGTTCTATGAAGCGACAAATCAAAATATGAAGTTTTTGGCTCCAAGCGGAAAATTTTCGTTCGAAGATTTGAGGGAGAGAGGGCATCAGAACAATGTATTGTGCCTTCAGTGAAACACGGAGGAGGCTCTGTTATGGTTTGGGGTTGTTTTAGCGGCAATTGAACGGGACTTTAGGCCTTCCTGATCGGTTTTCATCCTCGGAACGCCCGGTCAAAGCGTACTTTTTCAAAAAATAGCCAACTGTTCTCCTAGGAATCTTCATTTCTCTGGCAATTTCTCTAACATTTTCACCCATATTGGAACAAGCCACCATCATTGAACGGATTTCGGTATAATATTTTCGAGTTATGACCATTTTGATACGAGATTTTTTAAATGAACACAGTGCATTTTATCAAGAACATTTGAAGACTGAAAGCCAAAAGTAAATTAGACAAAGAATTCACGTAACGGTGAATTTTTATCCCTACTACCTGTAAACCTAACACAATAAAGGGATTAGCTTGCGTGGACTTCTGAATGACAAACAATACCGAACGGTGACTGTTTTTTAAAAAGCCGGTTTTTTCACAAAAGGCCTCCCAAATTCTAATTTTCATAGATACACACTTGATTTTTGTTAAATACAATGCAAAACAGTTATAATTATTTTATTATATTAATTTTTCAGCTTAATATTGCATAATTACGCGAATAACTCAATTATTAGGTGATGAAGACTTATGAGCGGTAGTGTATGTATGTTAAACCATAAAATGTAAATATTAAATTTAATAAGGTGACCTTTGTCTCTTCTTGTAAATATTAACATTAATCCTATTGTAATATTGACATTAATCTGGTATTACAAATCCTCACTCACTGATATGGCATCATTCTAATTATACCACGACATACGAAGCGTCACACCATATCCCAATATTAAAGATCTGGGTGTCTTGTTCCACAACAATCTCGCATTTGGTCCTCACATAGAACTTATGTGCAATTTAGCTTACAGAATAAGAATCTATAAGTCGTTTGAAAACCAAACGTTGCTCAAAATGCTGTTAAATTGCAAACTAGAAAGCAATGCATGCATTTGGTGCCCGCTGAGGGCACAGAACTTGCTCATGGTGAAGGTAAAAAAAAGATATCTACGACATTATTTCTATATGAGTGAATTTGGTGTCAATCCATGGCTTCATCCTACTCAGTTTCTGCTGGGCATGTTCGGTTATAACTACTTGAGCATAAAAAGAACATTGTCAGATTCATTCGAGTTGTGAGCTGTCCAGCATTACTACAAAGATTAGCGATAAATGTTCCTAACAATTACACTACACTGCGCTGGCAAGAACTGTTCTCAATCACATACGCAAGAACGGGTCTCCCAGCCGCTCTGCATGTTGGAAGAGCCTTAACTCTTTACAATGGACTATTTCGGATGTTGACATATTTCATATCACATTATCAAAAGTAAAAGAAAATTTTCTTCTAAGATTGGGGTGTTAGAAACCACTCGTCAACTTATTTAAGTGACTGAATATATGTGTGTATGTACCTATATACGAGGGCTGTCCGATAAGTACTTAGCCTCACGGCCCGATAGCACCACTATCGCAAGAGCAATTTTTTATCGCGTAGTACATTCTCGTTGACAGCTACTGTCAAAATTGCAGCCGAATCGAACATGTAGTTTTGTTTTCACCGCGTGTGGAAGCGAGCGTGTCCGCGGATTTGAGAAAAATGGAAAAAGAGCAATATCGGTCGGTGATTCGATTCTTGTTTTTGAAAGGGAAATTGCGCAGCGAAATCAAAGAGCGCTTGGATGCTGTGTACGGTGACTCTTCTCCTTCGATGGCGAACGTCAAAAATTGGTTTAACGAGTTTCAACGTGGTCGCACGTCGATTTTTGATGAGCCACGCCCAGGTGCCCCGAAAACGGCTACCACGGAGGATAACCTGACAAAAATCCACGATCTCGTATTGGCAGACCGCCGATTGAAGGTGCGCGAGATAGCTGAGACAGTAGGCATCTCAAAAGACCGCGTGGGTCATATCCTGCATGAAGTATTGGGCATGAGAAAGCTGTCGGCGCGATGGGTGCCGCGTTTGCTCACTCCGGACAACAAGCGCAACCTCGTATGTACTCGTATATGTTAGGAAACTGGAATGGGATAATAAAGGTCTGGTGATTGATGGAAAATACCTGAGCCATTTGAGATTTGCATACGATATCATTATATTCTCACAAAACCTGAATGATCTTCAGCAGGAATTGGCAGAGGTCAGTAAAGAAGTTGGTTTAAAAATGAATATATCACAAACCAAATATATGATGAACAGCTTTGCTACCCCAAAACCAATAATTGTAGATGGAAAGCCGCTGGAACTTGTCCAGGAATATGTGTGTTTGGGCCAACTTATTTCCTTTGTAGGTGGCATATCAGAGAAAATAGCACGAAGGACAAAACTAGCATGGAGCTCATTTGGACATTTAAATATCTTCAAAAGTAATCTCCCAATATCTTGGAAGCGAAGGGTCTACAACCAGTGCATTCTTCCAGTACTTACGTATGGCTGCGAGACATGAACGCTCACAGCAAAAAACACAAAAGGTCCAGACGGCACAAAAGGGCATGGAGAGATGCATGTTGGGATATACTAAAAGAGACCGTAAACGAAACACCTGGATTCGTAACAAAACAAAGATGAAGACGTTATAAAAGTGTGCAAGAAAATAAAGTGGCAATGAGTAGGACACGTAGCCAGAATGTCAGACTCCCGATGGACAACCGAAATAATCCAATGGTACCCAAGAGGCATAAAGAGGCCCAGAAGAAGACCAAAGGCACGCTGGATAGATGAAATCAGGAAGTATGGCAGCATCACATGGCACCAACGAGCAAAAAACAACTATTTGGAGTCATTGTAATTTATTTTTAACAAACACTGTTTATTCCACTTTTTTTTTTTTTTTTTTTTTTTTTTTTTTTTTTTTTTATGACGGTATAACCCTACCGGTTTCAAGGCTTTCACCTCATCTTCAGGGGAGCGTAAACAAGACTAAGTACTTAGCTAAACCTCCACAACGTTAATGCCTTAACTATAAACAACATATTTGGAGTCAACTTGGGGAGACCTTCTTCCAGCAGTGGATCGACAATGATGATGATATGTATGTATGTGTGTGTATATGTATATAACACATCGATCAATAAGTCCCGGGGCTAACCAATAGATGGCACTTCTAATAAAAAATCCATACCATTCTCAGTTAGTACCAACCTTTAGAAGTTACGTGTCAAACTTTCATGACATTTCGACATTGTGTCATTGAGTTACAGTGGTTTTAGTGACGTTACTTTTGCTATTTTCAAAACAATGGAAAAAACCGAATTTCATGTGTTGATAAAACATTGCTTTTTAATGGGAAAAAATACCGTTCAAACTCAGCGATGGCTTGAAAAGTGTTATCCGGGCTCTGCTCCGTCGAAAACAACCATTTGTCGGTGGTATGCTGATTTCAAACGTGGACGTATAGACACAAATGATGCTGAACGCTCTGGTCATCCAAATGAGGCTGTTACACCAGAAAACATAAAAAAAACCCTCAAAATCGTAATGGAAAATCGCAAAGTAAAGTTGTGTGAGATAGCTGACATCCTGAAGATATCATTTGGTAGTGTTTACACTATTTTGCATGAACATTTGGTAATGAAAAAGCTTTTTTCGAAATGGGTGCCGCGTTTGCTCACAATGGAACAGAAACAACAATGCATCGATGATTCAGAGCGCTGTTTGGCACTGTTTACACAAAATAAACAGGAGTTTTTGTGTCGGTATGTGACAAGGGATTAAACTTGAATCCACCACTATACTCCGGAATCAAATCGGCAGTCAGCTGAGTGGAGAGCAGCCGGTGAAAGTCATCCGAAGCTACCAAAAACTCAACAGTCGGCCGGGAAGGTTATGGCCTCCGTATTTTGGGATGCGCATGATATAATAATATTCATCGATCACTTTGAAAAGGGAAAAAACATCAATAGCGAATATTACATAGCGTTATTAGAGCGTTTGAAGGCAGAAATTGCAAAAAAACGGCCCCATAATAAAGAAGAAAAAAGTCCTCTTTCATCGGGACAATGCACCGTGTCACAAGTGGTAACGATGGCCAAATTGCATGAGTTGAACTTCGAATTGCTTCCGCACCCACCGTATTCTCCAGATTTGGCCCCCAGCGACTATTGGCTGTTCGCAGACCTCAAAACGATGCTCCAGGGAAAGATATTTGGTTCCAATGAAGAAGTGATTGCCGAAACTAACGCCAATTTTGAAACCAAAGATAAATCGTTCTACACGGCTGGCATAGAAAAGTTAGGAGAGCGTTGGAATGAATGTATCGCTCTTGAAGGAAACTATGTTGATGAATAAAGAAGAATTTTGGCAAACAAATGTTTTAGTAGTTAGTCCCGGGACTTATTGATCGATGTGTTAGATATATTTTTTAAATATGTTAACAATGTTTGTAATTTCCAATGTACTTGGGTTAAGCCTGTATTGAGAAAATAAATAAATCCCTTTTGGTGTAAACAGATATCCATAACTTCTATGTATGCACACAGCTCTTGTATTACCCACATCTGTACATCTTGTCATGTTAGCTTTTCTGTTTCTTATACTCTATCTTTCCATCAGTTAAATTTT
This sequence comes from Odontocerum albicorne, assembly GCA_949825065.1. NCBI lineage: Eukaryota > Metazoa > Arthropoda > Insecta > Trichoptera > Odontoceridae > Odontocerum > Odontocerum albicorne. The sequence goes on from OX463855.1 coordinate 21,116,688, forward strand.
CTCCAATTACTTTCATTGCTCTTAATTTATTGCAGACAAAGTTTGTAATGAAATGTTTGTTATATAAGACTTAACAATTTCCCTCTCACAATTGCTCATGCGTTAGAATTGACACTTGTGATGTTGCCTCTTCTGTGCCTATTCCAGTGATTCTTAACTCAAAGGCTCGATTAATGGGGCTTAAGACAATGTTGTCTCCCGATCACACTCTTTAATATGTCTGAATCACCAGTTCAGATATGTTGGAAGGGCACCACATGAATGAAAAAAAAATGTGTTCAAATTGTCAAGAAGTCTTTCTTAACTCTATTTATTAGATCAGTTTCTAACAAACCCTTATTGGATCATTTCTAACTCTATCTTATAATATTATACTGATTGCTAAATTTTAGAGCAATATTTAGAGTAAATTAAACACAACTTAAGAACTATTGAGGTTTAAAATACATTTTATGAACTTCTAATTTTGTTTATGGCTAGTAAAGATGGCCTTGTCGAGTGATCCAAATATGTTAGGCACTTGCGTATGATATTAATATTGCATATTTGTCAAACAGCAATACTTTGCTCTTACATTATTTAGTTGGCAAATGTATTGAGGCTGTTGAAAACCTAAATAACTCACTATATAACATTTTTTACTGTAAATCAAAAATTATGAAAAAAAAATAGTAGTATAAACTATATTGAAGAAAAAGCAACATTCATCTGTAGGATACTATATAAGTAGATAACACGTGGATGTTAGTCAAATAGAGGAGATAATTGAAATTAGATGGCAAATTAATAACTAATAATAGCAAATTGACATATGGTAGATTCTTGATTATCCAAGGTTGCTTTAACCAGGGCAGTAAAACATTCTAAATTTTGTAATAACATTTCGAAATAATATTTAAAACATAAAACAATTAATTTGAAAGCATAATAAGTATCAGAAAATAAAACTGCTGAAATTGCGAACACATCACGAATCAGAAATTCTGGTTGATAATGTGTTAACAAATTTGGATGCGAAATTCAGTGTTTACTTTTGATGCTTTTGATACACGTCCAATTGTAAATTTAAATTATGCCTGCATAGCAGAGCAGATGATTTATTATTGATTTTTCAAATTGTTTATGGTCATATTTTATATTTCTAATTTGGTATTTTCGTGTCACATTACTATGTACTTTAGTTTTGTTTTAATTTTTATGCTATTTTTTTCTGTTTTTTTAGGTGGAGATTATATGGATATATTTTTTTCCCTACCGCCCCAGATAATCGAGAGTCTATTGGATATAAATGAACATACATATATGTTAAGTAAACATCTAACTGATATGAAAACATTTTATAAATACGCAATGGAGACTTAAGAAGACAATACCTGATATTAGCACCGACCATCATGTGTAATATGGCAAGCAGTTCATCTCTGGATACCATGTCATCATTGTCAAGATCATACATTTTGAATGCAACTAAAAAAAAGAAATATTAACAGTCAACATTAAAATATACGGATAGCTTCGGAGAGCAGTTGATGAAGATTGAACAAATGTATTAAAGAGGTAAAATCACTATAGTTTTTGAGAAAAAGCAAAGTTTTGCTTGAATTGCGAAGGAATAAAGATAAAACTAAGGTTCAAGTTTCTGGTCTCAATTATTAAAGTGAATTCATAGCTCTCATGTTGCACATTTCTGTTCTGTTATTATCATCATCACCCAATATTATCACCCAATACATTCAATTAGGATCACATGGTTGCCATAAAACCAATACATCCAGGTCAGTCCAGCACTCTACATTTTCCCATGGCAGGCCCTATTGTAAGCCTCTTGAAGATTTACAGTCTACTGACACTGCAGTTGTGGCCTATTCCCCGCTATATGGTCAGCTACTCTGAAAGCGCGACCAAGATAACTGGGGCTGTTAGATCGGTTTGCCTCAATAAGACAGTTTATGCTATAAGACCAACACAATCTCCGTTTATTACATCATTCAGAGGTAATTTCCTTTACCTATTTTATTTAAATGTCATAAGATAGTTTACGCACCTCTCTTTCAGACACCTTAAACAGTGCAAATATATTGGTCATCCAATATTCATGGATACTAAGAAGAATTGTGAAATGCGAAAATGGTCTTCTTAATTGTTTAGATTATGTAATGTAAAATATTTAAAAATCTTTTTAACCTCTCCGTGAGTACCGCCCCAACCGTGGTCATGAAATACTGAGTCAGATAGTGTATGGCCCCGTGGTTGGGGCGCAGTGATTATTTCTCGAATATTCCCAGATTATGTCAGGATTTGGACTACCAATGACATCTATTGATGATACCACACAATTAAATCATTTATCAGCTAGTTACATGTTTTACCAACTGAACAAACGATGTTTTAAAATTTTCATTAATATCTTACTACTCGAGAGGTTAATTCTGGTGCTAATACCATAATTATCCATTCAAACATTTGATTTAAGACATGTATCATTTTTTTCTTGTAATATGATGTGTAATATTTATGATTGGTGACTAAACAAATATGGTCAGATTTTTCTTCATTCAGGTATTTAGACATATTTCTAGTTGGTTGGAAGGAGTTGTGAAAATGGCCAGCCAGATTTTATAGTATACAATGAAAATATAATTTAATACATTTTGTTTTTATTTCAATATCATGTTCAACATACGAGGGTGGTCCGATAAGTACTTAGCCTACAAAAGAATAACAAAAATTTTGGAAAAGTGGCGATTTATTTCTCAACATAATCTCCTTTGAGTTCGATACACTTGACCCAGCGATGCTCCAACTTCTTTAACCCGTCTGAAAAATATGTTTTCTGGAGGTCTTTTTTTTTTTTTTTTTTTTTTTTTTATCCACTTTGCACGGATTTCTCCTGTTACACAAAGAGGGTTTGCTTCTAGCGTTAGCTTATTCGTTAGGAATAATATCAGCCAGGATTCTTCTCATACTGCTAGACGGTACCGAGAATATATCAACCGTGTCATTCAGTTGGTTCAATATCTCTATACCACGCGTGACTGAGTGTTTAGCCATGATATTCGTCCTGTAAGTTGGTATGTAGAACAGAGGGTGATTCCTTGCACGGATATATTTATTGGGTACATATAAACTTAGTGCTTCTAGAATCGCGGGACAGTTAAAGGAACCTTGGAAAACCTTTATTAGGAATATCGCAAAGGATTCTTGCCTTCTTGTTTCAAGGCTTCTATAGTTACACACCGTGAGAAGTTCGGCATGGTGAGCATATTTTGGGTAATCGCCCTTTGTTCTGTACCATAGATATCTGAGGAATTTTTTTTGTATTTGTTCTATATCGTTTTTGTATTTGAGCTGGTGACGAGCCCAAACCGTAGATGCATATTCTAATTTGGTTCTAATTAGATAATTATATAAGTTTCGGAGGATATCGGTGCTGTTAAATTCTCTTGATATTCTCATTACAAAACCGAGTAGTTTGTAACAGTCCGATATCAAACGTGAGACATGGTTAACGAACGTGAGTCCGATATCGAAGGTTACGCCCAAATCCTTGAATTCAGAAACTATGTTTAGTGCCACTCCCTGTATAGTATACTGATGGTGGATTGGTGAAAACGATCGACTATAAGATACACAGACACATTTATTAATGTTGAACAGAAGATGATTTTGCTCACTCCAGGAGACTAGGGAGTCTAGGTCCTGTTGTAACTGTGCACAGTCGTGAGGTGAATTGATCTTTTTGAATATTTTCAAGTCGTCAGCGAACAATAAACATGTCGAGTGACTTATGAAATTTTGGATGTCGTCTATTAATATGAGGAATAGTAGGGGACCTAAATTGGATCCTTGTGGTATACCAGATCTTGCGATAAATTCCACAGAAGACTTGTTACGGATTGTTACGTATTGAGATCTTTCTTTTAGGTAAGATGCAAATAATCCAATTAGATTATCGCTGAAGCCAAGTTTGTACATTTTCTTAAGTAATATATCGTGATCAACTTTGTCGAAAGCTTTCTGAAAGTCTGTATATATTACGTCCGTTTGTGAAAGTTCGTCTAAGTTTGACGCAATCTGTTGTGTGAGAGAGAGAAGGTTAGTAACAGTCGATCGTTTTGGCAAAAAGCCATGCTGGTTTCCAATAAGTCTTGTTGATACTTGGTGGGTCAATTGGTTGCACAGTACAGTTTCGAAAACTTTTGGAAGCAAAGAGAGAACAGCTACAGGTCTGTAATTATGAGAGTCTAACGGGTCTCCCGATTTGAAGATAGGGCAGACCCTGGTTGTCTTCCAGCTTACGGGAAATGTATTGGTATTTATGCTCAAGTTAAATATGTAGCAGATGGGATCACACACGTATTTCGCACAGACTTTGAAAATGTCGGCTGATAACCCATCTGGTCCGATTGCTTTGTCGGTTTGCAAGGAGTTTATGCTTTTCAGCACGTCTTCCTTAGAAATGGAATGGAGCGATATGCTTCTGCTGTCTGACGAACTGTTTAAAATATTTTTTGTGTCATATTTGGCCGCTGAATCTATGTAAACTGATTGAAAATATTGTGCAAAGTTTTCTGCAATCTTTTGGGAGTCTTCGGTTATACTGTCTCCCAGTTTCATAGATTTGAAGCTAGTTTTATTCGTTTTTCTATTTTTTACATGATTCCAAAGATTCGAAGGGTTTCCTCGGATGTCGGTCTCTATCTTGGCTAAATACTCATGGCGCGATTGTTTTATTTGAGTTTTTAATTTGGCTCTCAGCCTCGAGTATTCTAAGTAATCAGCCTGGTTTCTGCTTTGAAGATAATTGTTATGAAGTTTGTTTTTATTTTTGAGATCTCGGATTATATCGACATTGAACCAAACTGGATAGTTGGGCAAATTTGGTAGATTATGTTTCTGTGGGACGCAGATATCTAGCGTTCCGTAAATGACACTATGGAATTACTCTACGGCTTCGTCAATATTATCTATGCTATACAGGGTGTTCCAGTCGAAATGTAGTAAAATATTCTTTAAGAGTATAAAATTTGCCTTATAGTAGTTATATGTAGGGCGGGAGTTGCGTGGGGAGGGGGGAGGAGCCCTGGGTGGCGAAGGGCGATACTTGCGACCCCTCCCACGGCCCACGCATCTCACCTGGATCTCCACGGAGAGTGTCGGATGATGTCTATCTTCCTTTACAAAGCATTCCAACGATCTGTCCACCTTGCAGTTGGTATTGCTTAATACTAGGTCCAGCATATTGCCGTATTAGTTATTTATGTGATTGTATTGGACAAGATCGTTGGACTGAAGAAAACAGTCATAATCCAACAATACTTCCGTGGATTCGTTATTCAAATTAAAATCTCCTATAATTAAAACATTTTTGCTGTGTAACTTAAGATTGTCCGAATTCAGAGAGTCATAAAAATTTTGTCTGGTTTCGTCGGCACCCGTGCACTCGAAGTAAACTACACAAATATATATTGTTGTATTGTTTATCCTGCACCTCACCCAGATGTCTTGGTCCTTTGAAATTTCTAGCTCAAATATGCGTTCACAGGGAATCCTTTGATTTACAGCGAGCAAAACCCCCCGCCCGCGTCACTCCGGAACACATGGTATTCGTTTGTTTCGAACAGTTCTCCATTTTGAACAGACGGACACAACCAGGATTCCGTGAGCGCTATTATGTCCGCATTTTGTAATAGCGTATTGTCCCGGAATTCTTGAAGTTTGGTATTGAGACCTCTTACGTTTTGATACAAAATTCTAATTTTTCCTGTTTTGCTCATTTCCTAGACTTGGCTTTTTAGCTTTTAAAAATATAAATTTGGAGACAGCTATCCCAACTGGCCAACTAGCAGGGTCGTTGAATTTTTCAGCTAGCTGCTAGCAGACTTGAAAATGGGACCACTTCACAAGGTATTCCCATTCAACGTGGAGTTAGACAAGGATGTGTACTCTCACCTACTTTGTTCAACATGTACTCTGACTTTGTCTTCAAGCAAGCGCTGACTGATATAGATATCGGCGTCAAGGTCAACGGTGTAGTCATCAATAACATTAGATATGCTGATGACACGGTTCTACTGGCAGATAGTATAGAAGACCTTCAACAGCTTTTGGATAGGATCAGTTCCACTGGTGAGCATTATGGTTTGAACATTAATGTCAACAAAACTAAGCTGATGATTTTCAGTCGAGAAAGTCATCCAGATGCAAATCTTCGGCTGGGTGGTGTCAATATTGAAAGGGTAAAGCAGTTTAAGTACTTGGGCAGCATCATCACTGAGAATCTGGACCCCGATATAGAAATTAAATGTAGAATAGAAGCAGCTCGTGCAGCTTTTAATAAAATGAAAAATCTTCTCTGCAACGATAATATAAATTTGAAGCTCAGACAAAGAATGATCAAGTGTTATGTGTGGTCAGTTTTGCTTTATGGTGTCGAGGCATGGACCCTCAAAGTTAATATCATTAACCGCTTGGAGGCTTTTGAAATGTGGATCCACCGAAGGATGCTAAGAATATCCTGGACTGACATGATTAGCAACGTTGAAGTATTGCGTAGAGCAAATACACAGAGAGAATTGTTCACAACAATCAAGCTCCGTAAGACTTCATATTTTGGCCACATAATGAGAGGTGAAAAGTATGCAATCCTACAACTTGTCATAAAGGGGAAGATTGAGGGTCGTAGAGGAGTTGGAAGAAGGCAGCACTCCTGGCTTCGGAACATTAGAGAATGGACCGGGATGAGAGGTGTGGAGGAGCTGTTCCGTGCTGCCCAGGACAGACAAGGTTTCTCCCAAGTGATCGTCAACGTCGGGGGGACCCGGCAGGACACATGAAGAAGAAGAAGAAGCTGCTCGGGTACTCCAATTTTAAATTATGCGTATTGTTTTTTCGTAGAGAGTTTTTCAATTTGAAAGTCTTCTTTCTTGATAGACCTCACATATGTCAAAATATCGTCCGTGGTTGTCTCTGGGACAAATCTCCAAACGTGTAAGAAGACTGTCCTTTTTACAGCCTTCAGATCAGTGTTTATTTTTGAACCGGTAGTTACTACTGACCTTTTGGTCTTACGTTTGACAAGTTTCCAGTCACTCGAGCCTTTTGGTGCTGAATCGTCAAAATCTTGGTGAGAAGAGGTTGTTGGGTTTTGCCTTGTAGCCTCTGAGTAGGTTTTTGGACGTTCTTTGTTTTTTGCAGCTTCAGTTGGAGTGGTTTCTGGCGTTTTCGTGGGTTTGGTCCTTTTTCCAACGTTATGTATTTTTGGGGTCGCGGTTTTGGATTCGGGTATGTGGTTTGGTTTATAACTCACCCTTGGCTCGGAAATAGGTTCCCCAACTCCAATGGTTTCGCTTCCCTTCGTACTCACTGACACTTTTGCCTCAAGGGATACTATCTTCGCGCACAAAGATGCTATCGTATTGTCTTGAGTTTTGAGTAACTCAGTTTGACCAATTACACAATTTTCTAAGTTCGATATTTTGCAAATGAGACTTTAATTCTCCTCTCAATTCCGATACAACTCCGGTAAATTCCTCGATAATTGCGGCACTTGATCGAGTCATTTGATATGAAATATTTTTACTCGCACATTTGACTTTTTCGTCAATTTTCGATGAGTTAGACGGAGAGCGCGGCACTACACGTCCGTTCAGGTAGAAGCTCGGAACGGTAATCGCCGCCACTGAGGTCTGCAAAGTAGGCCTCTGTGGCGGCGATAACCTCCTCATTCGACTCAAATTTCTGCCCGGCGAGTGACTTTTTCAAATTTGGAAACAAAAAGAAGTCGCACGGGGCCAAATCCGGAGAATACGGTGGATGGGGCAGCAGTTCATAGCCTAATTCTACCAATTTGGCCGTGGCAACGGCGGAGGTGTGAGCCGGTGCGTTGGCATGATGGAAGAGCACTTTTTTCTTCGCCAAATGGGGCCGTTTTTTCTGCAATTCGGCGTCGAATCGGCCCAATAATTCGGCATAGTAGAGCCCTGTGACCGTTTTGCCCTTCTCCAGGAAGTCGATGTAGATCACAACTTTTGAATCCCAGAAAACGGTGGCCATCACCTTTCCGGCCGATAGGACAGTCTTCGCCTTCTTCGGAGCACGATTGCGCTTAAACATCGTCAAACACTGCTCTGAAGTGGTCTCATGGTTGCGCTTGTTGTCCGGAGTGAGCAAACGCGGCACCCATCGCGCCGACAGCTTTTTCATGCCCAATACTTCATGCAGGATATGACCCACGCGGTCTTTTGAGATGCCTACTGTCTCAGCTATCGTGCACATTCAATCGGCGGTCTGCCAATACGAGATCGTGGATTTTTGTCACGTTATCCTCCGTGGTAGCCGTTTTCGGGGCACCTGGGCGTGGCTCATCAAAAACCGACGTGCGACCACGTTGAAACTCGTTAAACCAATTTTTGACGGTCGCCATTGAAGTAGAAGAGTCACCGTACACAGCATTCAAGCACTCTTTGATTTCGCTGCGCGATTTCCCTTTCAAAAACAAGAATCGAATCACCGACCGATATTGCTCTTTTTCCATTTTTCTCAAATCCGCGGACACGCTCGCTTCCACACGCGGTCAAAACAAAACTACGCGTCCGATTCGGCTGAAATTTTGAAAGTAGCTGTCAACGAGAATGTACTATGCGATAAAAAATTGCTCTTGCGATAGTGGTGCCATCGGGCGGTGAGGCTAAGTACTTATCGGACCGCCCTCGTATGTAGATTAGAAGTATTTTTATAAAAAAAATTACTCATTGAAATACATAGTGAACATAGAATACTTACATTTGAGTTTTTCTTCTCGACTATTAAGTTTATTGTCTTTATGCTTTTTGATCGGTCTGAAATGAGCTAGCACTTGCATAAACTGAAGAAAGTTCACTCTATCATCGTGACTTCCAGCAAAAAATGCATGAACAATTCGGTCACCCAATGGGTTGATAGCCAGTTCGGGGATACGAAGAAAGTCCTCACGGGAGAGTGTTCCACAGTCTCCTCGATCCAAAGATGTAAATCTCGAGTACAGCCGCTCAATTTGATTTGGTGTGACTAAAATTTATATTAACAGATTTATATATAGTATAGTCAAAAATAAATAAAAGAAGCTATTAAGAACAAGGATAGCAATAAATTCAGATGAAAAAAGGTTTCGAATCAAACCTGGGACATCTAGGTGTTAAGCAAGTATGCTAGCATGATTAATTACAAAATTTATTTTCTTATGCATGTTCCTTTATAAAATTATTTTTGTTCTCTACAGAAATGACAAATTATAACATGATACATATTTTAATAAATGTTACATATTATGAGATGCATGGCCGCGCGGTAATGCACTGGGCTTTCATGCGGAAGGTCGTCAGTTCAAACCCCTCGCTGTGTTACTCCTCTTGAATGACATAGGAATTTTTTCCACCTAGTATTTGGGGGTATAAAGATACCTATGTCTTCAATCTACAATCTACAAGGCGCAGACTCACTGTCTAACTGAATTGATGTTAGAATGGCGAGAGGATTCTTGACTACTTTACTACTTGCCCAGCAACGACGATGACTAATAAATATGTTGTCATATAACAATGATATTATGTGACAATATGCCTATAGGCATTCATAGGTGAATTAGAAGAACCTGTAAGGTACAAATGATTGTTTCAATAAATTAAATGGAGTTTAAATAAAAAACATTTTCAGAATGCTTAAACGCCCATCGCTGTTCTATTCCGAATTTCTTTTGATGAATTCAAGAACAAGTGAGCCTAGAGTGACCTAATAGTACTAATACCATTTATACGGGTGTTTAACAATCAATCATATCTGTTTTCACCTATTTACTACATTTAAATATGTACCAATTTTGTAGCACCACCATGATTTTAAAAGAAATGATTAAGCAGTTAATGTGTTAATATTGAGTATGTATCATAATTAGAAACAATTTGATCTGTCACATATTTGAGCCAAACTGCCAATATAGCGATACAAATGCAATTGAGTTTAACCTAAGACTACGTTGATTTGAGATTTAATACCTTGCTTATCATCTAGAAGCCATTGTTTTATTTAACCTTTTGATTTATTTACTAAGCACACTCCAGCATGTCATGATTTATATATTTTTATATCTAAGGTAATCTCTCATCTATGCCTCAAGTTGTCTCCAGGAGGAAGAGAGACTATCTACACTTTGTATGACATTGCTGAAAATGCACATCAGCTAGCCAGAAACTCTCGGAGTGTGTAGACATTCCTATTACCTTCTTCTCCCTGGCTCCATCCCAACTCACTGTCTGCGAAGACTGTTAGGGTCAGCTGTAGACATTCCTATTACTGTTCGCAGTATTAAAATATATTTTAATTTGTACCCTGCATTTGCATGTAAATACATATTTGGCTAGGATACCACAGAAAATTTGCCAGAGAAAGACAAACTAGAAAGAGAATCTTTTTATATAGCTATATAGCTTGCCAGGCATAAACGAAAGGGTTTTCTGCACCATATAGTCATTGGGGATGAAAAATGGATCCACTATAAATTCAATTCAGTCTACCGAACACAATTGATGAGATTGAGTCGAGCACTCAAGGAAAAGCACGCCCACTACTACTCCAGACACGACAAAATTATTCTCCTGCATGATAATGCTCGTCCACATGTTGCGGCGCCGGTCAAAACCTATTTGGAAACACTCAATTGGGAAGTTTTACCCCACCCTCTGTATTCATTCTTCTGATTTCCGCTTGTTTCGATCGATGACGCATGGCCTGTCTGAGCAGCACTTCACATCATATGAAGATTCCAAAAATTGGGTCGATTCGTGGATAGCCTCAAAAGATGAAGCATTCTTCCGACGCGGTATCCGTATGCTGCCAGAAAGGTGGAAAAAAGTAGTGGCAAGTGATGGGCAATACTTCGAATAAAACATGAGGTTTCGTTCTTTCACAATAAATGCCCAATTTTTGATAAAAAAACGGCGGAAACTTATTTGTACACCAAATACAATTTGTTTCTTATGGTATCTGAACCTTTTGCTACATAATCAGGTATTCCGCAAGGTTCAAGTCTCGATCCAATATTGTTTTTAATTTTCATCAATGATATTGGTTGTCATCAGGCGTAGTTTGTCGATGATTTAAAATTGAAAAAAAATTCTCTCCAAGATTGTATAGAACTCAAGATGGGTTTGAATGGTGTCTGGAAGTGGAATGAAACTAATAAGCTTGCTATCAATATCTCTAAATATAAGCTCATGACTTTCACTTTAGATATTTAATCGATGATACTATCAAATACCTAGGCATCATGTTCAATAGTAAATTTACAATAGGTTCTCATATTGAGATAATATCTGCTAATAAAGTTCTGGGATTAGTGATTATCTCTATGGCATTAGGTAGTGACACTGTTAAGAGATCTCTATATAATTTACTGGTTCCCACAGTAAATTGGAGTGTAGCTCAATCATATGGAACCAAATAGTTGTCCAAAAGAGTATTCTGCATCACCTTTAATGCAAAGAGTATGGATGTTACCCATGACTATATTCCATAATTGATTGTGTATGCTTGGATATTACGAGTACTTTTTTAAGCATTAGAAGAGACCTACGTATACATATATAAATTAAAACTACAGGAAAAATAGCAAACCCTTTGTTGATTGACAACCTTTTGAAGAAGGAACCAGATAATTATTTCTCTTGCCCTTGGTATCATATTCACGAACTGAGCTGTTAAGAGCATGACTACATGCACACAGAATAACCTTGTTGAATGAATTTCTAATATCAATATTTTCCATATCAAATGTGGATTAATTGAGGATTGAATTTTGTAGGAATACCTGAGCCACTTCACAGAGAAGCACGAGTATCATTTTTCCTGTTATTATTACATTATATTTAGACTTTTAATATTTTTTCTTCTTCTTGCGATTAAGTTACTCATATAAAATAAATGAATATTATAAAATATCATAAAATTTAAATAAATCAAGAAAAAGCATAAGAACCATATGTTGAACTTGTTAAAAAGTTTAGATAGTGCTATTTGTCCAAAATAGTGGGATATGAAAATTAAAATGACAGTCCCTAAATGTGGGCTCCCCTGTTAACAAGAGCTAATCAGTTCAAAACGAAAAAAATCATCAGTTCAAAACGAGTTTTTTTTCTCTTTTTAATTGTGTACATTTGTTGGTATTTTCACAAAAAAAGGTTTCAAAATAAATATTCTTTTAAATTAAGGAATAAATACTTATTGTGGTGGGGTGTGGACCATCAAATAGTAACAACAAGTGGAATATTTCTATGTTATCATCAGAAAGTTAAAATAAAACAATGTCATATCAAACTTTGTAGTCCCCAAATGCACAATGAAAAAACCTGAATTCAGGACAATAAAAGCGTAATACGTGAAAAAAATCTTTCAGCAGGGTCACCTTAGTAATCGACCTATAACAACATTTAGATTTGTTTACAAGTAATCATTTAGAAAAGTGCAGCGAGTTCGTATGTGAACAACTTTTCAAATATATTTTCTTGTATTTTGCTTTTACACTAAAATAAAACTTATTTAGCTTTATTGTACAATCTGTCATTAAGAGATCAAAGTTTATAGAAATGTTATCTTATGCGACATTTTACTTACAGCCAGTTTCATCTTGGATTTGGGCTATTTCTTCCTCGCGAAGGAGAAGAGAAGATTTATTACCCATATTCAGATTTTTTAATGTAAACTGACACAAATAATACAAATATAACAGAATAACCGAGGTCAATTTGCAAATCACACAGTCACGAGAATCCTCAATGACCTCGATCAAAGATAATCAAAAATATCTGTCATCTGTCAAAATATTTATTACGTTTTCATCGCTAGATGAGCGATATATCTTGAATTCCCAAGAAGTAAAACCATTTGGTTTAGTTAGGAGCCTTTTAAAATATAGGTATATCACTAAATTTTAAAATATTTGTTATAACGTTTCAATATGGAATATGTTTATGTTGAATGAAATAAACAGTTTTAACACTAAAAGTTCATTCATAGGAAAACAAAAATGTTTCTAAAAAATATTCTTAATTTAGTTTGTGTGGTGATCGCCCTAAGCAGGAATATTATAAAATACCAAAGTTTGATCACATATCGCTTACACCATGAAGCAAAAGAGATAAATGTGTCTATAAATAAAAATAAGTACTAGTTCAACATTAGTGAGGCAAAACATTCATGCTTGAACTAAAATATGATCCATACAATATTTTTAGATTAAGAAGATATTTTAATACAAATATGTCCTATTTCTTAAATTTTGAGTGTTCGACTATTATTCGAGAAGAAGAAAAAACACAAAATTTTGAGCAATAATGAGAAAAATATATGTTGCTTCTTCAAAACATCACTGTTGATTTTAATAAATGAGATGTTTACAAATATAAATAAGCGATAATAAATATTTCATAATTCATAGTAATTTAACATGGATTTCATATGAAAAAGACTCGGATTTTTTGCACATATAAAATGAATAAAGTAATACAGATAACAAAATGCTATGTAAATGTGAGCGAAAGATGTGGTAGATGAACATGAAGGAATTTGTTGAACCAAGTAAATGATACTTTGAATTAAAAACTATTAAAAGTCAGAGAAATATAAATTGTTGTACAAGAAAATATGGATACGATAAGTATGTCGCTATCGAAAAGTCTAGAGATCCATCCTCTCTGCTTACCCCAACAGGGAGATGTTATGCATATTTTTATGGTATGAAGAATGTAGGGATTTAGTATATGTGATGCACACCCGTCTACATGGCCACGAATTTGTATATATCAGGGATACCCAACCAGTTGATCGCAACCTACCAATCGTTTAAGTAGATCTTTACTTTTTCTTCCATTGCATATACTAAAAAATATTATTTTAATCGATTCTACTTAGAAATAAGACGAACTGAAATTAGTTTTAAATGTGAAATATAAAGATATTTACCTTACTGACTGACATATTTCAGTTCTTTAATTTGTCAATAGATGCATAGCAAATACGAAAGTTGCTTTTGTTAACGCCGTATATCTTGCTCTTGTACTTACGCACTTAAAATTGTTTTTCTAATCTTTTTTTTTTCATAATATGATGAACTTTTAAATTTTATACTGTATATTTTTTGTTCATAATGATTTTTAAATTCCTTTTTAATGTTGTATATTTTCCTGTATACTGGTAGATCGCGACATCACCCTTCAAAGAAAGTAGCTCACTAGTACAAAAAGGTTGAGCTGCCCTGGTATATATATATAATCCACACTCAGCAATATATTATCCTTCTAGCCTCGGCATTCACATTTTTTTATTTTGGCAATATAATTTATATTTTTACTATAATAAATTGTGTTTACAAAATAATCGTATCCTGTTCTTATATTTAAATATTCACTGCGGCCCTTCAGCTAAAATATATGCTCAGGTCTATAATAGATAGTTGAAATCCAATTTTGATCTGACTGACTAGATTTCCATTCCTGTTTTTCTAGCTTATGACACAATTATAAGTTAATAGGTTCCATAAATTATGAAACATAATATTTCATTTGATTGAATTATTTACATGTTGCTATGGAAGTATTTTGTATTTACCTGTCTGACATTAAGTGTGCAAACATTTCCTTGTCAAATTTATTGTTTTTTTTAATATTTAAAAGAAAATGTCATTGGTGGATATAAGAGAGGAAGCTGCAGTAGACTTTTCAGAATCTAATTTAGAGACCTCAAGTGATATACAGTATCAATACAAAGCTATCAAAGATGAACCAATTGAAGATACAGATCACCTGAAAAATGGTTATTTCTCGAAGCCGCATGTTTATGGACAAAAGGAAAATGCAGATCCTCTAAATGTTGAAACTCTGAACAATGTTATTTATGAATTGGGAATCATTTCCTTATGTTGGCCAGTTATTTCTGATCCACATTTTGAAACTAGGACATGTTTACCTGAGCCTTATTATAAAAATAATGATAAAGAAAGAATATTACTTACCTATGCTGAGAACTTTAGACAGCAATATATTTGGAAATATCCTAAGAGACGTCCATTAATATTTCAAGCTCCAAATGATTGCGGTTTACAGGTAAGCGATAATAGTATTTTTTTGTTTAATTTTAATACAAATTGAATTTTCTGCGCATCTTCCTGATTCTCTTAGACATTCTGTTAATTCCCTTTGTATCACACATATCAATAATTATAATTATTTAGCTTGTGTGATCTTATAATTATACTGTATTGGCCCGATCATAGGGTTATAAGGCGACTCCCATGATTTAAATTGTGTTTTGGAAAAAAATTCACTCTGTTTCCATCAATTGATTTAAAATGTTCTTTCTCAGGCCCTCAGAATGCCTTTCTTGTAGAATAAGTATTCGTTACGTCTTGTTTAGCAGTTCACCAATAGTTTATAAACAATACTGTTTGTTTAACAAGCTCATTAAAAATGTTGCGAGAGAAAGATAAATATTTGGGGCAATGTAGCAGTTTCAGTCATCATGCAGCATTGAATTTTTTATTAATTTGTTTGAGACTCTTAATATAATGCGACCTCCACATTTTTGTGTTGATTTTTAAAATAAATCTTGCCTTATAGTCAGGTATTATTTATTAAATTGTTTGGTCTATTGTGAATTACATAACATGACACTATTGAGTAGCCTGCTAAAAGTAGCATACTTCTTTTTTAGAGAAGCTATAATAGTGCCTACTATTTTTAGATACATTCTTTAGTAGCATTTTACTTAAGATTGAAAAGTAGCTGTAAAAGTGCTACCCTTTCAAAGTAGCTTTACCAAAACCACTATAAGAATATAATATAAGTTTTTTAGAGCATCATATTTTTTTAGATTAGTCTGAGTTCCAGGAAACTAATAAATGATAAAGCAAAAATTATAAATATGAGTAACTCTGTTGAATCCTAGTAAATTATAAGGAAACCAGTCTCACCGTGTCAAACTGACTTGCTGATCCTTTTTTTAATAGTTAGCCAAACCTTAAAATATAAGAATTTTTATTCTGAAATTTCCATCATTGACCGGATCACTAATTATTGCAATAAAAGATTATTTCAAATGTCTTAAATAATTTTGTTCGGAGATAATTAGAAATCTAAAATCATAAGATAAAAGATAACTCTTATTCAAACAGAATACTAATGTTATGTTACAATCTCAGAGACTATACGAGTATCTCTGGTTATTGCAGCAGTTGTTTATTATTTACTAAATTTCACTTTAGTGAAATGTTAGCCAGCTTCATAGTTTTTTTTTTCTGTTAGAAACATTCTAAGACGAATATATCCTAATATCACAAAATATAGATAAAATAAAAGACTTTGCAAGAACATCTTAGTAAAGCTTTCAATGACCCACTCTTTAATCAAATAAACAGAATGGGGAATGTACTATAATTTTTACCAATCAATGCTGACTACATGACACAATATATTGGAATAGAAACTAATTTCATAAAATCAATTTTGACGCAGTGGTCATAAAAGTGTTGGTTCAGTTTAGTTTATTTGTTTTGTAGAAAATGGTATGTACAACTCTCCGTCCAACATGGCTTGCATATCCAGAAATGCATACGTGGGAGGGCTGTGCTTCATTTGTGGCTGATTTTTTAGACTATGAACCACTTCGAAAACCCATGCTCTTGGTAAGTTTTTTTTCAAAGGATCAGTATTTTCATTCATATTAATCATGTTTTGTTTGTATAAACTGAGATAGAATTACGTTTCAATTAATTTAAATTATTTTAAATCTAGTAAAAGAAAAATAATGATAATATTGTTTCTCATATACAATTATTTACTAATTGGAGTGATGGTGAAGGTATACATAATTTATTTTTATTTTTACTTGTGTATTTGACTATGGATAAATAAATATTACTTACTGAAATAACAATTTTATATTATATCACAATGCTAACAAAATTCTCTTTTGCACTCAAGTTCGGTGAAAACTTGAATACAACTCCAGTATATTTACTTCTTATTACATAGTCCACATAAATGCTCTAGAGGTGGTGCAAAACAGATTTTTACATCACATCAACTTTAAGCTCAGTCATAGAAATTATGTCGAATGACATTGATTGGGTAATGAGTATACTGCAGTTTTAGACATGTTTGAAGATAGTTTAACACCTCCAGAAGTTCTCTGAGGAATCGTTTTTATTCAATGGAATCACGGTATCACTCTCAATTTTTTCACAAAATCTTTCCAAGATCTGTAAACAATGTGACGAAGTCTCTATTTGTATTTTTTGATGCGTATTAAGTGAGTAAATTGTACTTGTATATTTTTTTTAAATAGATAAATTTTATTTGTGTATGTTGTTTTTTGAAAATTCTTCTATATGTGAAATACGGCCAAGGGCCTACTGAACCCTGCTCTATCGAGTGCTTCTATTATGTTTATTTCTTTATGATATTATTTGTGTCTGAGTCATGTTAATGTTTATACTTTTTGTAATATTATACATATACTTCTTATGGGTCAAACCTTTAAGGGTGGTTGTAAGTGTGCTTAGCAGATCCTTCTCTCGGCCATTTTTCAAGATAGAGAACTTTATGAATGCACTAACAACTCGTGGGTGGGGATGTGCCCATAAATTGTTTAAATACTGTGGGTTTTAAAATCTTGATCTAGATTGGATTTTAAAAGGAATAAAAATTAAACACAAGTATATTAATAGTATTAATTATATTAAAAAAATAATAAGGTACAATAGATTTGAGTCATTAAGATGCATAAGCTTTAATCGTTTTATATTTTTTACTAAAATGAGATCACAATTCTATGAAATAGTTTAAGGTAATTATACCCACACAAATTTGGCATCTTAATTTGAAAATTTCAAGACGTATAAATAAGTCAATTGATAAACTTCACTTTTCTCATAATCCATTTATTTAAGTCTCCACTTTTAAATAAAACAAATAATAATTAATAATACTTTACAAAATTTCTTCATAAAAGATATCTTTGGAAAGATTTATAATAATTTGCCAAAATGTTTTTTTTTATAAAAATAGTAAAAGAGTTTTTTAAAGATATGAGTATTAATAATTATAAAAACATTAAATAAGATGTATACAATAAAACAATGAGTATTAAATAAAATGAGCATTTCCATTTTAATCTTTAAAAATACAATATAAGAACTAAACTATTGTTTAAAATTGAAAGAAAAGTATAAAACATTAATTTAGAAACATTGAACATACATATTAGATAAATTTTATTGTACTTTTGGGATATAAGTAAAAATTCAAGTTTAAAAATATACCAAGAGTACACAATACAATTATACAGAAAATAAAAAATAAAATCATATTAAAATATAAAAACCCACATGTTTATTGAAAATTAAACCGTCTTACTGTGAAAATGGAGAATAAATTTCGATCAAGCAAATTAAACAAAAGTTTAAAATTCACATCTCCCAAGAGAACAACATATACATTTTATAAAATCAACTAATAAGTGTTGATTATTTTAATATAACCATTTCAAGGGAAAGTGTTTCTACGTCCCTTCAACTGATTTCACAAAAATATCACACAGAAAGAAGTCTTGACTGTACACATCTAGATATAACTATATAAGTAAAAACAACAAAGAACATTATTAAAAATTTAGGAATATTTCAATCTATATCTATACACAGTTTAACATTAGTATTAACTACTTTTGTACTTTTTTACGCTCAATTTGTTTTGCGTAAAAAGAACATGTTTATTAAATACGGATAGTTTTACAAATAGGATGCAACAATTGTTTTAGGAGAAAATCTATTAGTTTGAAAGGGATTTGATTAAGTTTATTGCTGCTTCAAAACAAAATTGATATTGGCTAGTGTAGAAACTATTTGGACTACATTAGGCAATGAAAAAATTAAACATGCGTTTATTAAATAATCAGAAGTAAAAAATGTACCATCTCAAGTCACATCACATATTTGGAACAGGCAGAGTGAACAGATATCCATTTAAACCTGTACCTTTATTCCATCATATCTCATATGTGATCTCTTGTTTTCCAATGTATTTTATGAAATTCTTATTCTGTATTCTCAATACTTTCATAAGGAATGTACAATTATTGTACATTACAGTAGGAGAACATTCTATTAATAATTTTGTATTATATATTGCATTACACCTTCGTTGTACAATTAATTTGGTGTGTTTAATGTTACATGCCAATCTCTTCAAATCAATCGGAAATATGTTCAAGAGATCTAAACTCTTTTTTAAAAACTGGGCATTAACTGGAATCGAACCCACAACCCCTAGGTCACAAGACAGGCATCTTATTAATGAGGCCATGGAGGTCGGTTATCATATTTTTAACATCTTTGAAACAATTAAGTAATGTATTTTTTTAAGAATCTGTTTCATTAGTGACTTTCAAAGTAATGGTGTTATTATTCCTGATCTTAAAATATAATTAATCAATAACAACTTGGATTATACTTTGCTTCATGTAGTCCAATAACCAACAGGAAACTTAACAACTGTCTATTATTAAATATCAAGATAATCTGATTGGCTATTCATTTTCTTATATCACATAAAATTAGCTAATTTGAAAATGTGTGAAAATTTTAACTTAAAACATTTATTGGAAGTTATTATTTGCAACATCTTCTACTCAATGAAAAATGTTACATTTGGTAAAAAAAATTACAAATTCAGATTAAAATCCATATTTGCAAGGAGTTAGCCAATTAACTTTGAGCAAAATAAACTTAATACCTATAAAGATCATGAACATTATCCTATCTAACTATTAATGTCAAAATTGACTTTCCCTGTAATGTCATCTTTGTATAAGTATTCATATAGTTTGGTAACGATACACAATTTACTTTCTCCTACTGACTCTATCTTTCATATTCCCATTTTGGGTTCTCCTTTCAGCGTTCGCTTTGATGTTATTCAACAGTCCTTTGAGTTGATGGACTTGCATTCTGGTTACACTGGGTTCCTGGCAGGCTTCCAACCATTTAAGAAACTTTTCCCCATGTTCGAGTGCTTCGCTCACTTCACAACCAAATTCATTCTCAGCATTTGAATCTTTTTCACCATCATCTGATTCGGGTGTTGATTTTATGGGTGTATCATTGTTATTGTTATTAAAAAGGAGGTTGTCCAAAACAGCTCGTGCTTTGGTGTTCGTCTTACTTCCTTCTTTTTCTGATTTCTCTTTAATGGGTGGGGTTGAACAAAATTCAGGCGCAGGTGATTCAACAGGCTTTGTTTCGAGTTTAGGGATATCTGGTGGAGGTTCTTCTTGAACTGGGGGCGGAACTTCAGATTTTTCTTTTGTAAGATGTGAATATAATATGTTTTCATATGCTTCTGATTTTGGTTGCTGATTTACATCTGTCGTGAGTTTATCTTCAGGCAATCCCAAATTACCTGTAAACTGTTTATAATACTGCCAGAACCAGGAATTTTTATTCATAGCATCCAAAGGTGGTATCACTGGAGGTAATGTAGTACTTGGTTTTGGAACGTGTGTGGTGTACTGATCTTTACTGCTCCTACTGGTAGGGATAGTATGTTGCATTGTCAGCGGATTTGGTGTAGAACTATTTGCTAAATTCATCATAGCCTGTTGTTTTTTAAACCAGTACCACAGTGTGTCATCCATTGGTGGGTCTTTGTAAGAACTATGACTAGACCTGGAGGATCTACTTTTATCTCCGTATGGATCAGAGTGATGATGTGATTTACTACTCGATTTATGTTTTTCTGGCATATTTAAACCTGAACTCGATGAGTTGTGACTCGGTTTCGGCGAACGTATAGACCGTAATGCTTTGGCACTAGTATTAATACTGTTAGTTAGGGCACTAAGGCTAGGATTCAACTGAGCAATTAAACTAAGATTAGTGGCTATTTCATTAAAACTCAGTCCAAGGTGACTTTGACCTAGACTGGATAACCCGGAGAGATGGTTTAGTCCGGAAAGTGGACTTATTGCACTCATAGACATATTAGCACCAGATTCGATTTTTTGTTTATTTTCTTTAGTCAATGTATTGTTGACAAGATCAGTATTGTACTTGGTGAGATCATTTACACTTTTTGACAAATCTAGTGTTGATCTTGTGTAGGATGAGAAATCCGTATGTGACATTTCTGCAGATTTGACATCAGTTTCGTCTTTCTTTACTCGAGAAAGGTCCAATCCATTAGTAGCTTCGGTGGTTGTTTGTAATGATAGATCTTGGCCTGTTTCAGGGTATTGTACGGTGGGCAAAGTTCCATTGTGAGAATAATTGAGGACAGGGAGATCATATTTAGGTCGTTTTTCAGGCAACATGCTGCTTAAATTGTCTGTTAAGCCATCAGAAGATTTATCTGTATCAGGAGTAGAGTGGCGTGATGACATGTAGCGTAGTTTATCTTCATTCTTGCACCAGCCCCTGAGAGTGGACTCGGGAACACCAATATCTCTGGCCACAGAAGCT
This sequence comes from Odontocerum albicorne, assembly GCA_949825065.1. Lineage (NCBI taxonomy): Eukaryota > Metazoa > Arthropoda > Insecta > Trichoptera > Odontoceridae > Odontocerum > Odontocerum albicorne. The sequence goes on from OX463855.1 coordinate 21,138,229, forward strand.
TTGGACTCTCCATCATTGACGCGCTGTATAGCATCTATCTTGTCGCTAGCACTGAGGGCACGAAGAGGTCTTTTTCCCTTGCTTGTTGTTCCAATGGTACAGGTGCCATCTCTGAAAAAGAAAATATACATATTAGATTATTTTGTAGTATGTTTTTTTATGTCAATGTAGCACAAAAATTTGTAAATATTTAATTTATGTAGTGTTTTGAAAAAGGATTAAGAGTTGAAGATATTTTTTTCAAGTAGTCCTCGACTTTCGTTGATTCGATTTTCGTACAATTTGCTATTGACTAATTGAGTTATGTATTGTACATTTGACTTGTTATTTCTTTCAATGATATTTCAATGCGTAAATTGAATCCCACTCAAAACTTTTGTGAAAAGAAGACCTAATTGATATATAAGAAATAGATAAGACACAAACTGAAACAGAAGAAGCTGATAATGAAGAACCCATAGTTGTCACTGATTGTCAAGAATATGAATTAAGGTTTCATATACCATGAAAATTCTTAAATATCATGGAAGAATGTGATCTCAATGAACAGCGGATATTACAAATACATTGGGCAATTCATAGAGACACAGCATGCTGTAGAAATATCTATCAAGAGAAAAATGAAGAGTAGTATTCAAGCATATCTTGACAAGTTTACTATAGTGAAAACACCTAATATACTAATACGCCTCTTTAATTTGATTAATGGAGTCTCAGTAGCTAGTCTTGTGTTTATATTGAATATTCATGAATATTATACCTACGTTTCCATTTCAAATAAATATTTTTAAACACAACTTTCCATGTTTTTTTTTTCATATTGCTCCACTTTCGTACTACTATCATACACATTTTTAGGAAACAATTATTTACGCAACTCAAGGACTATCTATATCAGCTGTCGGCAACCTGTGGCACGCGGAAGGATTTTTGATGGCATGGCATAAAGAAACAAATGAAATTATTTACATTAACAAATTACATGTATATAATCTTAAATTAAATGCAGTTTTCTTACACGAAATTGTTAGTTTTTGGGGAAACAAAAAAATCTAGCTGCGCGGTTCATTTTCTTAAGCGAAATTATCAGTTTATGAGTTAGAAAATTCAAAAATTTTTGCTGCGCAAAATCACCCTTTTATTTTGAATAGGGCCTCTAATTTATATTGCGCATGGAACGATGTAAGTAATTTGAATTATAATGAAGTAATATAACAGTAATTAAATAAATATTCATTTCTTAAAGACATTTTTTTCTTTCCCCCTCCCCCTTCATGGAAAAATCCTCTATCCGTCAGTGGCACGCGGAGTGTCGAAAAAAATTAAAAAGTGGCATTTCAGTGCATATACTCCGTTGGGTTGCCGACCGTTGGTCTATATGTTATGTATAGGAATATTATATAAAATAATGTAGATAAAATAATATAACCCTATTTTATAGATATTCCAAACTTTTATTTCAAAGTTTTCCCCATATATTTAACATGAGATTACACTGAGATATTCAACACCTGTTTGGTATGAAATGTTTTCAGTAGATCTCATTCGTTTTTCTTTTTATTTTTTTTATATTTGATACAGGTTTAACCCAATTACTTAAAATAAATTGCATAATACCAACAAAATAAAGATAAAGGTCTAAAAATAATAACAGTAGCAATGATTACTCATGCTTCCCTGTGAAGTGGTTTAGTTATGCCTACAAAGTTTGTTAAGTAGCTTAATCCTCAATTTATCCACGAAGGAGTGAAAGATAATAATTAGAAAATTTGTTCGACAAGGACATTCCATGTGCGAGTGGTGATGCTCAGTTTGTGAATACGATACCGAAAACAAACTTAATTCACGATGCAGGTACACTATACAAAAGTTTGTCAATCAACAAGGGGTTTACGATTTTTCCTATTAGTGATTAGTAAATGTAAAAACGCATATGTACACGTAGATCTCTTCTAACGCTAAAGGAGTAATAGCCAAGCATACCCATTTAAAAATTGTGAGATATAGCCATGGGTAAAATCCATATTCCTTACAATAAAGGTGACACAGAAATCTCTTTAGGACTTGCTCAACTATCAGGGAGTTCTGGATTCCTCTCCCAGTTTAGTTATGTTCCGGGTTACAGAGGATTTCCCTGAGATGCATTTCCAGTTTCGTTATTAGAAGTTCGTTCATTTCAGACTACACAAAAATCGAGGTCAGGTGGTGTCAATATGACAACCAGGAAACATATTTTTTACTAGTTTTATTTAAAAAATGTAAATTAATATTAAATGTTGACTTGAGCAGAAACTTTAAACGTTCCAAGTTCTGTACGAAAACTGAAGACTAACTATTTTATAGTATGTAGTTTGTCCATTAAGACATATCGAAATGAATAAAAAATGGTATGAAAGATTTTTTTAAGCTTGAATGGAGGTTAGAGTTAAGCATACAACTTATGAGATGAAGATAGTATCTGATAGATGACAGAAGAATCTAGGAGAAAAAACCGGTAAAATCTGGGATAACGCCTTTTGAACATGAATGAAGTTCGGTCGAGTCTAGGAGAAAACCAGTAGATTTTGGGAGAAGGCCGCCTGTAAAGCCTGGGAGACGGCAGTAATGCGCCTCGCTTCCGGCAATCCGGCGAATTGGCGCCCCCGCGCCCCAGGCGGCAACTGCTCACGGGAGCGCTACGTGCTTTTGTGAACATTTATATTGTGACCGTTGTTTAAAAATTAATTGGTTCGTGTACAAAAATAAACCTCGTAACTAGACTAAATCTTAATATTAAACTTTTAGTGATATGATTTATGACATCTTATATAGTTACAGTACAACCCCCGTGGCTCAGTTGGCAAGACGCTTGATTTTCAATCCGGGTTCGATTCTCGTTGAAACCCCGATTTTTATTAAAATTAATTCCGGTTTTCACGCTTGCTTAACCACCTTCCTTTTGAACCCACCAGATTGCACTGTATACAACTAAAGTGTAAGACAATACAATGACTTAAAAAGCTTGTTTGTGAAAACTATATTGGTTCTAATTTTTTTATTACGTCAGAAATCTAGCCCTCAACACCCGGGAGGAAGACAAACTTTCTGCCAACTAGGTTACGGACACATGTTATTCAACAAAATATGACAAGAGACTAGACAAATAGATTTGGTGCCGATAGTTTGGAACACAAAATAGTCGATATTAACGGTGGCATTGGTCCTGTGATGATTTGCGAAACATCCCTGCATAGACTGTTTCATAACATTTACTAAAATTAACCCTTAGAAAACATTTTTTAATTTTTTCACGCCACAAATTACTTAAATTATAAGAAGTAGAAGATACGATTCATTCAAAGCTGATTTCATTTTTTTGTATGTTCACTTATTTTTTCTTATTTTTCTTCGATATATACTCGTACATCAGGTATGTCAAACTCATTTTGCATCGCTGGCCACATATGTTTACCATTTCATAGCAAAAAATCAAGAAGTCTAAGCGGGCCGCGGGTTGACATGCCTGATCCACATGCATACGATCTATGTATTTTTTTACATTTATGTAAAAAATAGTTAAAAAATAATGTGTACGGTTCATTGAAATTTGAATGTTGTGGTCACCGTATGTACAGTGGGTGGCGCGGGTGAGGTCCGAGTGTCACTAAGGTGGATAGGAGACGAAGTAGGGTGAGGTGGGTAGATGGCCGCGCTGGAGCGGTGGGCGAGAAGAGCGGATAGGAAAGGGAGGGGGCTGACAGGTACTCGCCGCTCGGCCCCTTCCTGCTAACTTATTTCGCCGAGCAAGAGGCGTTATCTCACAGGTGCACACAACATTTGGTTTCCATTTGGAAGTTAATATGCAAAAAGGAACAACCCACAAAATACATATTTTTTGTTTATATTAAATATCAAGTAAGCATACTCGTACCTTAATCATATTAATGCCAAAATATCAAGCTAGTTAAATGAGTACTTCATAGATAAAATCCGTTTTATTTTTTTCCATACAAAGCAGACTTTCCTCAATAATCTCAGAACAGGTAAAATATGAGTTGGATCCTTTTTGCATAAGAACGTAATCAAGTTATTCACAATATCGTTGATAGCCTCAATATAGGTTTAAATTGGTATCCAAACTCCTGCTAGAAACACACGGAGCCTCGAACAATTTAAAGAGTCAATTGCAATATCATGCTAACGACAGTTGCATGTTGTCATCCATCAATTGTGAGAATGCAATGATTAGGTAAATCCACGTCTAGTTTGGTAGATGATGTTGAGTTCAGGAGGGACCTTCCCCGGCAGTTCTTCAATCTTAGGCCTAGACTTGAAGACTGGTTATTCCACTGTATTTTGTCTTATTTTCTTTGTTATTTAATTAACTTCGTATTTTCTTTAATTAATTGTATTTGCGTTTTTTTTTCATTCAGTGAATTAATGATTTATGTGTTTGAATTATGCTGGTTTTTATATTTTATTTAGTAAATATTGCTATGGTTTGTAAAGGACACTTAAGTAATGTATATATCTTTTTATAAACAAAAAATCTATCAGTTCCAGCAACAGATTTGGGATAGTAAATTCTTTCTGTATATCTTAATAATCGCTTGTTAATTAAACGCTTGTCTTCCACAGGGAGGGTTCGATTCCCAACGATGTCTAACAAAGGATTTCCGTCTGGTTAATATTTGTTGGCGAGGTTATATTTAGCTGATAGTGTTACCAGCGCATACCACGACGAACAGCAAATTACGTGCGTGACCCTGTGATCCAAATCTCAGTAGTTCGATAAATGTTTCTGGAGAAGAAAAATGTCTTAATTTTGTTTCCCAGTCACGCTTTCAATTGTACAAGTATATGAATTGACATAATTTTTTTTGTAAAATGCAATGCATATTTTAAAATTATATTAATGACTTTAAAATTAAAAATCGTTAAACTTTTTGACAAAAATATAATCAATACCAGTTATAATAAATACAGTTTTAGTCACATTTTAGTTTTAACGCATTTTAACATTACTCAATCAACTCATTTCTATGGCACCGTTAAGTGACTTAAGTCACTCTAAGAACGCATATGATTTATTGTAGAAATATCATAATTTGAAATGCGAATCTCTCAGTAAAATATGAAATGGATTATAGAGCGAGAATTTAAAAACAGCACAAAAAAAGTTAAGGGTGATCCAAACATATAATTTAATTTCTTTGTCGTCTTTCAATTTAAGACTTACGGTATTATTGGTTATAAATTTTACATTTACGAGTAAATGCACAAATATTTTAAACAAACGAAAATATTAAAACTATATCTTATTAAATCTGCTTTTGTGATATCTGAATTTCATTGATTCATTCGAGGTCTAATTTAGAGAAGGATACCGTGAATAACTAGATGCATTGATTCATTCGAGGTCTAATTTAGAGAAGGATACCGTGAATAACTAGATGCATTGATTCATTCGAGGTCTAATTTAGAGTTGGATACCGTAAATAACTAGATGCATAGACTGGAATCTGATGTATGTGGACTAGGAATCTGACTCCAAATTAATACGAGAAAAGATCATAAATAAATTACTTTTATAATCTTGTTTTTTTAATCAAATTAAATATTGTGGGACATTTAGTCAAGAAAAATGGTCCGTCAACCAATTTACATGGGTTCAGGGTGATTTTAAATTGGTCTATCAAGTGCCTATACTGATTTCTCATTCTGTAACGATTGACGAAATGTAAGAATTGTTGGTTGCTCGATGACTACAATAAAACAATTGATGTTGTCACGTGGGTTTGTTTGTTAACTACCCTGTGCTTTTTAATTTATAAAAGACAACTCATAGGCGCTGTTCAACTAAATTAGGTGGATGAGGGTTGAAAGAAATATATCAAAACTACAATACCAAATCTTCTACAGACCAGTGAATTGATTTATAAATCCGAAGTAGTTTTTCCTGTAGTATGTGAATATAATATTAAGGCCCAAATTCATAATCCGGTCTAAATATTCAATATTAATTTAAAAACCTTAAAAATTCGTGATTTGTATTCAGCGTTGAACTTCATACGATCCAAACTTTCAAGTGAGGTAATTAAACCACGTGACTCCCTTATTGAAGGAACCTACAATAAATTCGCACAAAATTTTACTTACAATACTAATTTCTTTAGTAAAAAATAGTTAAGATTTAGTTTTGGTGCTCCCCTTTCAATTTGTGTGAATATTGGTTACGATATTTTCCGAGGTCTTAGTAATATTAAAAAAAACATATATTGTTTCGTCCGCCGACGTTTCTAAATTCCTGAATCGATACGTCCGCGAAAGGGGCAGCCACTAGGCGCCCCCCCACCCCTCCCGCTCCGCTTCTCCGACCATTTTGCGCGCTTGACAAGTCACAAACTTGGGGGCGAGTTCGCGGATAAGCAAAAGCTCTCCGCGTATGGCCCGTAGATAAGCCGGACTGACTCATCACGGTAGAATGCCGCCGGGCGACAACAATGCGCAGGTAAACGGCGGGGATGGAAAATTTCGGGTGTTGTTAATTGGAAATAAATTTTATTGGCTTTCTTGGAAAATAATTTCTAGTCGATAATGAACAAGTTTTACACTCACACACACGTACAGTGGAGACATGAACTCATGTTCTGGAGCATGATGTCATAGAACTAGCCTAATTGTTCTATGACAATTTTCTATTATCTTATATAAGTTTCCCTATTACTAAAATGTAGATGATATAAATATATCGACCCATAAGATAGGTATGAACATTTTGTTGAAATGTAGTTTAATAGAAATACATAGCAAAAAAATCTTAATTATTTTCTCCTTAAATTCAAATTAACACGGCATCGACTTAGCGTTATATTATGTTATACTTAAACTGTTCTTCAATCTTCCTATTTATGCTGATATTGCTAGTCTGTTTGATTAAGTAAAATATTTGTTTGGCTTTGATCAGTCAATAAAAATTAATAGACGTATTTAATGATATCTGCAGTCAATATTTATATGACAAAGTTATATCAATAGTCCATGAAGTTGGTTGTATTTAATTTACGCGGAGAAAGTGAGTAATAAATAATCTTAATAGTTAATAATGTAGGAGAGATACGAAAGTTTTTTACTTAAGTTGACAAAATTGACGTGGGCACAATCACACATTTGCTATGATAGGTGAAAATTACAGACCGAAATCATAAAAAGGGGTAACCATTGATGTTAAAATTTGTCAAGAGGAGCATAACATGGTATTATTTACTGCGAAAATTCCTCATTATATTTTCTGTGTTGATTTAAATATATTATGTACATTAAGATAGCATAGTTTTATTACTTTCGACTTTACTTGAGTTGATGGTGAACACTCATTTTGGAATATATCGACAGTATAATGTAACGATTCAACTAGGGTTATGAAACCGCCATTAGAATGACTTCGGCCACTAAACAGCGTTGTCGAAGAATCAAAGAATGGCTTCTTTCTCAGAGCATTGCTGAATCTGATAAAGTGTTGCTACACCTTGGCCAATAGTGGTGAGGATCGTATTATTGATAGGTTTGTTGCGTTAAGTGAACAAATTTTAATGTTTACAAATAATAACATATGCCTATTTGAATTCGGCCGTTTTTCGTTTGTGACAAATTGCTATTTTAATGTTTTTTCCTCAGACTAAAAAAAATTAAATTTCATTTCTATATAGATTTTGTCTTTGGGACGAGAGATGGTTAACTTAAAATAGAAATTCCAAGTTAATCGACCAACATGTCTATGGTATCTATGCATAAAAATTAAACAGGATGGGGACAGGGAATATAGTTTTATGTGATTATTGAAGTGTTTCTCTTTAAACTCTTAGTTTGTTATTTTAATACATTTCCTTATCATGTAAAAAAAGAAAGAATTACTTAATAACTGTATGTAAAACTATAAACCTGTAGTTGTCAATCATCGTCATCATCAGTCTACATTCATGGACTGCAAGATATAAGCCTCTCCAAGTTGTTTCAAAGAAATCTTGTCTTTTGCGCAGTTCTTCCTATTGGGTATCACTGGATTACTTCATACGTCCAAAGATGGTCCATTGTTCGGGCGATGTGGCCAGTCCACTTCCACTTCAGTCTTTTTGCGACCTCGATAACATGGTCAACTTGTGTTTGGGCGCGTGTATCCACTCATTACGTTTCCGATCTCTTCTTGTATAACCTAGTATACGCCTTTTCATGCTTCACTGTGTCGTCTGGAGCTTTTGTTTCATTTGCACAAAGAGCGTCTATGTTTCGCATTCATATGTTAGTAATGGTAAGATGCATTGGTTAAATACCTTCCGTTTGAGGCCGGTTGGGAGATTGCTCTTGAAAATGTAGTTCAGTCGTCCAAAGGAACTCCAAGCTAGTTTCGCTCTTCTATTTATTTGATTCAGAGTGCCTCAAATGAAATACTTTGTCCAAGAAGACATATTGTTGGACTTATTCTAGCTACGTTCCATTCACCTGGATCGACGTAACATTACCAAAGCAGTTCGACGTGTATTTTGTCTTTTCGATATTCATTTTCAAATCCGCTATTTTGCTTGCCTCTGCCAGTTACAGTATTTGGCCTTGTTCCTCAGGACGTGTTGCGAAGGGAATTATATCATTTGCAAATCTTAGATGGCTCATATATGAACCATTTATACAGATTCCTTTTGTTTCCCATTCGAGCTTCTTGAACACATCTTCCGGGATAGCGTTGAATAATTTTGGCGAGATGGTTTCACCCTGGCGGACTTCCTTGCTTATTGGGAATTTATCGGTACTTTGATGAAGGTTTACTGTTGCGGTCCCATTGTTGTATATATTGCTGAAGAATTTAACATAGCGTTTTCGTATTCCTAGATTGTAGGATAGCTGTCAATAGGAAAATAAATTCCAAATTTACTTAGATCGAGTTCAAAATAAATCAAAATTCAGATCCAGTCTCGAGCATACGTGTTATTTTGATATGTAATATGTTTGAAGAAAACGTCCACGATTTTCGATTCCTAAAACATGATCCCTTTGTTTCGAATCGAGCCCAGGCGCCACGAAAAGAGAGGCGATACGGCGCTACCGGACGTACTCTTCGTGCGAGGTATTTGTCATGGTGTGTCTTGATACAGTATCTTGGGTCGGCCTCATTATCAGCGATAGGGATCAGGCACTCGAAAATGACCGCTGTGTCAGGGGTATGGGTGTTACTGGTTGATGTTTCTATTTTATTTTGTTAAAACAATATTTTTTTAAATCAGTTGTTTGACACATTTTTGCTAGCGCTCATGTCAAGGCTCGTATACCATACACCTGTATGTATACACGGAACAAATATAGCTGATTTTTTTTCGTAGTTATAAAAAAACTTTTATAATAATATTGTATTTTAGTGACTTGTAATTAAATATTGTGCAGGTTTGGTATCTTATTGTAACGAAAGAATCGTATATTTCCTTATTCCCAAACAGGTACGAATTTTCGATTAAGTACATGCTTTTTTGAAAGTTTTTATGTTGCTTCGACTGATTCGTTGGTTTTCATTTTTTTTTATCTAAAAATGGAACGTCCATCGTATTAAAAAAAACAGAATGAAAGAGAGCTCTGGTTCTATGGATAATAACTTAAATGTCAACAGCGACTATGACTGTGATTCTGGAAATGAATATGAAAATATCAGTGAATTTGAATCGGGTATTGACAATGAATTTGAACGATCGACGATACATGAAAATGAAACACCTTATGCGCAAGGGAACACCACTTCAAATAATGCTTCCTGACAATGGTCAAATATTAAAAAAAAAAAAAAAAACCAAGCCGCATCAGTATATTTTTCTGGAACATCTGGGATAAAAATCGAAATGTCGAGATAAGAGCCCATTGATTATTTCAATCTATTTGTAAGTGACGATTTTTACAATCTTGTTCTGAATCAAACTAACAAGTATGCAGTATAAATTTAGTCACTTAGAAGGCGAGAAAAGTCGAGTCACTTTGTGGAAGGACATAAATTAAGATGATTTCTAAGTTTGGTTAGGGCTATTGCTGCACAGGAACGATTCGTTTAAATGATTATTAGAAAAATAATTACATTTTCAATCTTCCTACATCCGTACAGTTTATGTCTAAAGATACGTTCATAACGATTTTGCGTGTATTATATTATACTTCAATTGTAATGAAGAAAATGCCCTGAGTTTATTGGAAAAATAATTCAATACATTTTCAACATTCCTACATCCGTACAGTTTTTGTCTAGAGATAAGTTTGTAACGATTTTGCGTGTATTATATATTATAACTTCAATTGTAATGAAGAAAATGCCTCGAGTTGAAGAAAATTCAAGCCGTTGATCGATTTTTCAACGAAAGGATGAAAATTATTTTTGATCTGTGAGAATTGAATGGATTGGCACTAAATCTTATATAACATATGTATGATGGTTCTTCCGATAAATAGTTGAAAGGCAAAGACCACACTAAAACGTTGGTCATAAACTCATAGAGGAGAAAAATAGGATTCGGCCATTCTATATTCATGGTAATTTTTTTTGTGTTCCTCTAGCGAAAAAAATACTAAACAAAAATATATACGTAACTTGAAAACAAAATCCATCCGATGGTGTCAATAAAATACTTAAATAGGAGAAGTCAGTACACAAAAGACGAGATTTGTGTAACAAAATCGACCGTCGGGAGGTTCTTACTATATCGACAGAGTTGGGTGACGAACTGTTAACACGACAATGTGGGGAAGAATCCCTAAAACCAAAAATGGTAATAGAGTACAAGAAACACATGAGTGGTATCGATTACCATAATCAAAATGTTGGATTTCTACCTTTGCGAAGGAAAAATATTGCGATGGCATAAGAAGTTAGGTGTTCACTTATTTCAAACGATGTTTCTAAATGCCTATTATCTGATCATTCCGATAATTCAAAGATGTCCTTGTATGATTTTCGTTTATCAATAATAAAACAACTACTTGCCCCTCCGTCATCTTCGTCACTAAATTGATCTAAACGTAAGATATACATAATAAGGTTTTTTGAGAAAGATAGTGACGGTAGAATAAAAATACAAAGGTGCAAATACTGCTGGAGTGTAAGCCAAAAAACAAAAGTTTCCTTATTCTGCTGTCCTGATTAACCTGGCTTTTGTTAAGAACTTTGTTCCCTACTATAATACCATGGAGAAAATAATTTGATGTGACAGTCAGTTATTCATATTTTTGTTTGTTTTATATGTATTTGTATTTTATTGGTGTTTTCAAGTTTTATTAGAGTCTGTGTTTTATTTCTGCGTGTATATCTTAGCGTTTCTGAACTTTATAAATTATATTCAATAACGTTCTAAGTAAATGTTAGTGACGTAAAAATTTGCATCAGCAAAAACTGGAAGAAAGTGTATCTAAGAAAAAGTTCTCATTTACATTGAAATAAAAAAAACATTCAAATGAAGGTAGTGTTTATATTTTGGCACGAGGCTTAAGGCTGTGAAGCGGCCAGTACAAACGGCGCTGTATCCTTGGAGACATCCGCTTGACTGAGCAATACACGTGTCGGAAATACAACTGTCGCAATTGAAAGCATGCTTGATGTAAACAACGAATTTTTTAAATATTTTGAACTTCGAAATTTCTCAGCACGATATGTATGACCGTCAATTTAACCAGTGAATGTGTTAAGCGAATTCAATCCATTAAAATAATGCTGTAAAATATGTGTTCGTGTGTGTACGTGTATATATGCAAAAACGACCCAGCTCACATTATGCCTGTTCTGAGATATTAAGGAAATATCAGTAATATAAAAAAAAGAAGAAAAAAAATTAAGGCGGTTTGGATACGTGGAGAGAATGAACTATGAAATAATAACTAAGCGAGTATACAGATTAGAAGTGCAAACCTGAAAGAGGTGATCATGCTTAGAAAGGAGAGAAAAAAAGAAATATGTCGTCCAAAATCGTTAATTTACAATAAAAAAAATACTCACCACGAAAATGATTTACTTATCGGTAACAGTTTGTACTCAAACCAAATAAATATAATACATAAAAAATGTCTCTTCGTTTAGTGAATTTAAGTATTTAAAAATATAAACAATTACGGGAATTTTCCACGAGAGGATCGTTTACCTGAAGACGCATAAAAAATAGAAAGTTTCAAGGTTCGCACTGCGTTGCCGGACCGCGGGTGGAAGGGAAAAGAGAGCAGGAGGAGAAACAAGGAAAAGAAAGGATATGTGACATGATGTGCTCGTGCATTGTTACCCTAACCTGACTGCTTGTTGAGAGACAGAGCCGGCATTTACTTAAATATGCCGATCATAGTACAACTACGCGTAAATCATCTTATTCTATATATCAATGACCTGGTTGGTAAGACGCTTGACTAACACCTGGGGGTTTCGGGCTCGATTCCCGATGTGGTAAGAATTCGTCAGGTAACAATACTCGCAGGCGCTTGTCGTGTGCGATAATAATAAACGGGTAGTTTATATAGTAAACTACCCGTTTACATTTGTTCAGTTGGAGAGGGCCGCAAACAGAATGGGACTTCGCATCAACTCCGATAAAACCAAATATATGATAGCCACTAAAGCACCCCGTAATAACCAGACACCTACCACGATTAATATAAGTTCTCATACAATAGAACGTGTAAACACCTTCACCTACCTGGGATCCATAGTGACAAGTGTTAATGATGCATCTATCGAGATTAAACGTCGAATATTCATGGCAAATAGATGCTTCTTTGGTCTGAGAAAACACCTTATATCTCGGTTGTTGTCCAGAAGGACAAAACTTACCATTTATAAGACACTGCTACGACCTGTCCTCACATATGGGTCTGAATGCTGGGTATTGAGTAAGAAGAACGAATCTTCCCTTCTAATATTTGAAAGAAAAATACTCAGAAAAATATTCGGACCCATACAGGAAAATGGATCTTGGAGAGTGAGATATAATGAGGAGTTATACAGCATATACAAAGAGCCCAACATTATAAAATACATCAAAATTGGGAGGCTACGTTGGGCGGGGCATGTAGCAAGAATGGGAGAAGAGGAAATGCCTAACAAAGTACTCTTTTCCAAGCCCCAAGGAAGACGTAGCGTGGGCAGACCAAAGCTTAGGTGGATGGATGGGGTGCAGAATGATGCAAACGTGATTGGCATCAGGGGCTGGAGGAGTGCATCCCAGGATAGGGGGGAATGGCAGCGACTGCTGGAGGAGGCCGGGGCCCACAATGGGCTGTAGTGCCATTGATGATGATGATGATGAGTTTATATAGTATCGTTTAGAAAGCAAACACTCCTCGAGGGCGCTGTAACTCAAGATTTGAACCCACTATTATTGACAGATTTAAAATATTACAAAATAATTACATAAATATATATACATACACACATAAGTTGAGTGTAAGGGTAGGAAGGCAGTGTGATTGTTGAAATAACACGTGTAATAATGAACTACCAGTTCCGTGCCAACTCCAGCGGTTCAACGAAGGCTCGATTATTGGGGTCGAAAACAATATTGTGTCAACATGCTTTTCGAAATACAAATTAGGATGTATTGAAGGGTACCATATGAAAGTAGGAATCTTATTCTATACGCGTTTTTATGGATAGTACAGTTAGAAAACTGCTGCTGTAACAGTAAAACCAGTTATTCTTCATAAAAACTGCATTATATGTGAACATACATATGAAGAAAGAACCAACCCACAAATTACTTATTTTGGTTTATTTAAAATACCGTGGTCCAGTTGGTAAGACACATGCCTTCTATTTGCGGTTCCTAGATTTAAAAAATAGTTTTCGCTTCATTAAATACCTTTTCTGGTTGGTTAGAAGAGATTTCCACATCATGATAAGCTAACCATCTTGTATTGTATACAGCGAAAGTACAATACAATACAAGCATATTTCAATCCCGTATGTACAAAAATATTACGAAAGTTGCCTTATTAAAATGGGTTTTTCGAGGTTAAAATCCGTCATAAAATTTGTTCTTTACAAGCCTATATAAAAGGGTTGATTATTCCTCAATAATCTCAGAAGAGGGAGAATGTGGGTTTGATCATTTACGCATATTAACGCCATTAACGAATTCAGTTTTAAATTATCATTTTGTAACAACAAATAATTCGTTTCAAAAGTTCATGTTTCCACTCAAAAAAATCGGCATATTTTTTTATTGCTGGAAATTATTAGTGGTATTTCCACTAAATGTTTTTACAAATTATACAGAAAAAAAAAACAGTTCATAAAATCTTATCTCCCATTATTGCTTTTTGAAGATGGCCAGATTCTGGATGAAAAGGATCTGGTTGAAATGCCATAACAGAAGAATATTAATAAAATAGTTACCAAAAAATAAACTAAAAAATATTGATGTATTGTGTGGACTATAAAAACAAAAAAACAAACCATACAATAAAATATCACCATTAATTAATTATAAGGACGCTTTTATTTTTTTATATAATATGTTTAATTTACTCGTAATTACATATTTTGCCAAACTGTACCACAGTTTATTGGCATTGAGTCGATAAATCACTCATTATGAATGAAATTTGAGTTATTGTAGTACACAATCGTGCTACAATAACTTCGTCTGAGAGGAAGACCAAGGAAAGTATGGTCGGATTAAGTAAATTATATTCTGAAAGAAGGAAACGTAGAAAGTCAGAGAAATCGTAGAAGCTGTAGGGATGTAGAAGAGGATAAGGATGTGTGTCGAGGCAGGAAAGTCTCATGTTCTGTCCCCTCGGAAATGGCATGATGGTTATGTATGTATGTATATACCTTCGTTGTATACAGCACAACCTGGCGAGTTTATTAATATGTTGCAGTATCTTCCATGAGAACTCTACGCGCTATTGCTGGGAAGACTTTGCGTGATCGTGTAAGGAACACCACAATCCGAGAGGTCTGTGAGGTCCAAGATGTGGTCAGATGGAGACGACAGCGTCGACGATACTGGTACCAACATGTACAGATAACGAATTTCACAAGAATTCCATACATAGCTCTGCATGGGGTGCCGGATGGACGGCGTCCACCAGGGAGACCCCCGAAACGATGGAGAGATAGCTGTAGCTCAGCATCACAGGAGGACAATCCTGCATTAACAGACTCTTGAATCTATAGAAAGTTTAAGAAGAAGAAGAAGTATCTTCCAACTAACCAGAAAAATGTTCAAGAGTCCTTAAGTGAAATCCAGACTGAAATCCTTTTTCTCGAAAAAATCGAGTGCCAAAAATATTTAAGAAGTAGTGACTTGGGTTTAGATAAGTGAGGCTGCGAATCCAATCTGAGAGGAGAACGTGATGACAATGAAAGTGATGAGAACTATATAATTATATTTTCGAATGGGCACAGACAAACTGATAGCGCCCCTTGGATTAGCCGCCTGCGCGCACATATTATAGTGTCGAACATGTGCAAAATGTGTTCTGCAGCATACTCTGCAACCAGGTTGCAGTAATAACAATACCAATCGGGGCCAGTACCGTTATCTGCATTTAACTGGGACTGCAAATAATGCGGGGACGGTTAAGGACGTGTGTATGGACAAAATAAACATGGATCGCCGCGTGAAGGTTTATCTAAGTGTTTTGGAAAGTTGTTTACAGAGAAAGATAAGAGATAATATGCTTATAATTCGTAATGAAACTCAAAAACTGTTCAATACAATAATTCGCCGGCTAATCAAATGAAGGGAACGTTAAGAAAATATCTCGGTATTTTACAAAACATACATTATTAGACTTTATAATCCAGCGTCATTATTTTATTGACGACCTCCGTGGCCCAGTTGGCAAGACGCTTGATTTCCAGCCTGGGGTTTCGACTCCAATTTCCGAACTTACCAAAATATGATATCAACCTGATGAGAGTTCATCACGTACAATATGTACTCGCGCATGCCGACTACGTGTGCGAGTCTTGTCTTTTCATGTGCAATAGTGTTACAAACACGTTTACTTTCCGAGACTCCAGAGAATAAATACAACGTGTGCATCAATGCATCGATACGTATTAAAAATAAATAAGGCCCTCCATGACCAAATTGGTTTGACGCTTGACTTCCAGTCGAAGGTTTCGAATTCGATTACCGGTGGTACTTAATTAAAAAATGAGTATTAGTCTGATAAAATAGTTTGCTTGGTAAAAATACTCGTTAAATGTGTGCAAGTGTTATTATATCTTCACGTACGGGGTAGTATTAAAAACGCATGGGTTGACGAATCACGAATTCTGTGCCTATTCAAGCCTCCATTAGTGGAGATGAAGACGATATTACTCTTTAATATGTCCGAATTACCAATTCGGATATGTTAAAGGGAACCATAGAAATGAAAAAAAAAACTCAACATCAGCATAGTAATAAATTCAAATGAAACTAGTTCAGAGCCCACCGGAAATCGAACCTGACATCTCAGATTATTTTAATTATGTATGTTGACAAATAAATAGTATAAATCAAATACGTGATATAGAATATTGTTACATATCTGTGTTTATCTTCTGATATGAAATTTTCTATTATGAGAAGTATAAAACGTTATAACTATTTGTAAATTAACTAGTTGTTACAGATTTATACAATTGAACCTTCAATGAAGATTTGAGTACAGTATGTTCGGTAATATTTTTTCACCTCGCCCGGGAATGAAAGGTGCAACGCCATTGACACGTCGTCCATCATTAAAGTCTACACATGGCAAAAACTTTTTTTTTTCATTTATCCAAAATTTACCAAATATCACAAAAATGTGGGCCGACACCATCAACACAATAAATCTTTTTGTTCAAATTACAAATGCTTTCTGGAGTAATTTGTAAAAAAAAAACTACAAATTTATTGAATTCCTTTTCAGTTATGCATTTTGTTTATATTTGCACTTTGTTATTGTCGCTGGTCAATCTTTACGGTTTGCAATTTTTTTGGATGACAATAAATACTTATAATATTGTTAGGAAAATTACATCTAATGCTAGGCGCTTACTTGGCGATGGGATGCGAAATGTTTCCAACTGACAAGATCCCTTCGTAGGCAAGCCTGAATAACTTGCCATTGGCATTTTAAAATAAAGCAAAATTTACACATTGAATATTTTACAAAATTAATACAATTTTAAGAATTAACCATATTTGGTTAAATTTTAAATAATTAATTTTTTTTTTTTTTTTTTTTTTTTTTTTTTATCCACTTTGCACGGATTTCTCCTGTTACACAAAGAGGGTTTGCTTCTAGCGTTAGCTTATTCGTTAGGAATAATATCAGCCAGGATTCTTCTCATACTGCTAGACGGTACCGAGAATATATCAACCGTGTCATTCAGTTGGTTCAATATCTCTATACCACGCGTGACTGAGTGTTTAGCCATGATATTCGTCCTGTAAGTTGGTATGTAGAACAGAGGGTGATTCCTTGCACGGATATATTTATTGGGTACATATAAGCTTAGTGCTTCTAGAATCGCGGGACAGTTAAAGGAACCTTGGAAAACCTTTATTAGGAATATCGCAATGGATTCTTGCCTTCTTGTTTCAAGGCTTCTATAGTTACACACCGTGAGAAGTTCGGCATGGTGAGCATATTTTGGGTAATCGCCCTTTGTTCTGTACCATAGATATCTGAGGAATTTTTTTTGTATTTGTTCTATATTGTTTTTGTATTTGAGCTGGTGAGGAGCCCAAACCGTAGATGCATATTCTAATTTGGTTCTAATTAGATAATTATATAAATTTCGGAGGATATCGGTGCTGTTAAATTCTCTTGATATTCTCATTACAAAACCGAGTAGTTTGTAACAGTCCGATATCAAACGTGAGACATGGTTAACGAACGTGAGTCCGACATCGAAGGTTACGCCCAAATCCTTGAATTCAGAAACTCTGTTTAGTGCCACTCCCTGTATAGTATACTGATGGTGGATTGGTGAAAACGATCGACTATAAGATACACAGACACATTTATTAATGTTGAACAGAAGATGATTTTGCTCACTCCAGGAGACTAGGGAGTCTAGGTCCTTTTGTAACTGTGCACAGTCCTGAGGTGAATTGATCTTTTTGAATATTTTCAAGTCGTCAGCGAACAATAAACATGTCGAGTGACTTATGGAATTTTGAATGTCGTCTATTAATATGAGGAATAGTAGGGGACCTAAATTGGATCCTTGTGGTATACCAGATCTTGCGATAAATTCCACAGAAGACTTGTTACGGATTGTTACGTATTGAGATCTTTCTTTTAGGTAAGATGCAAATAATCCAATTAGATTATCGCTGAAGCCAAGTTTGTGCATTTTCTTAAGTAATATATCGTGATCAACTTTGTCGAAAGCTTTCTGAAAGTCTGTATATATTACGTCCGTTTGTGAAAGTTCATCTAAGTTTGACGCAATCTGTTGTGTGAGAGAGAGAAGATTAGTAACAGTCGATCGTTTTGGCAAAAAGCCATGCTGGTTTCCAATAAGTCTTGTTGATACTTGGTGGGTCAATTGGTTGCACAGTACAGTTTCGAAAATTTTTGGAAGCAAAGAGAGAACAGCTACAGGTCTGTAATTATGAGAGTCTAACGGGTCTCCCGATTTGAAGATAGGGCAGACCCTGGTTGTCTTCCAGCTTACGGGAAATGTATTGGTATTTATGCTCAAGTTAAATATGTAGCAGATGGGATCACACACGTATTTCGCACAGACTTTGAAAATGTCGGCTGATAACCCATCTGGTCCGATTGCTTTGTCGGTTTGCAAGGAGTTTATGCTTTTCAGCACGTCTTCCTTAGAAATGGAATGGAGCGATATGCTTCTGCTGTCTGACGAACTGTTTAAAATATTTTTTGTGTCATATTTGGCCGCTGAATCTACGTAAACTGATTGAAAATATTGTGCAAAGTTTTCTGCAATCTTTTGGGAGTCTTCGGTTATACTGTCTCCCAGTTTCATAGATTTGAAGCTAGTTTTATTCGTTTTTCTATTTTTTACATGATTCCAAAGATTCGAAGGGTTTCCTCGGATGTCGGTCTCTATCTTGGCTAAATACTCATGGCGCGATTGTTTTATTTGAGTTTTTAATTTGGCTCTCAGCCTCGAGTATTCTAAGTAATCAGCCTGGTTTCTGCTTTGAAGATAATTGTTATGAAGTTTGTTTTTATTTTTGAGATCTCGGATTATATCGACATTGAACCAAACTGGATAGTTGGGCAAATTTGGTAGATTATGTTTCTGTGGGACGCAGATATCTAGCGTTCCGTAAATGACACTATGGAAGTACTCTACGGCTTCGTCAATATTATCTATGCTATACAGGGTGTTCCAGTCGAAGTGTAGTAAAATATTCTTTAAGAGTAAAAAATTTGCCTTTTGGTAGTTATATGTAGGGCGGGAGTTGCGTGGGGAGGGGGGAGGAGCCCTGGGTGGCGAAGGGCGATACTTGCGACCCCTCCCACGGCCCACGCATCTCACCTGGATCTCCACGGAGAGTGTCGGATGATGTCTATCTTCCTTTACAAAGCATTCCAACGATCTGTCCACCTTGCAGTTGGTATTGCTTAAGACTAGGTCCAGCATATTGCCGTATTCGTTATTTATGTGATTGTATTGGACAAGATCGTTGGACTGAAGAAAACAGTCATAATCCAACAATACTTCCGTGGATTCATTATTCAAATTAAAATCTCCTATAATTAAAACATTTTTGCTGTGTAACTTAAGATTGTCCGAATTCAGAGAGTCATAAAATTTCTGTCGGGTTTCGTCGGCACCCGTGCACTCGAAGTAAACTACACAAATATATATTGTTGTATTGTTTATCCTGCACCTCACCCAGATGTCTTGGTCCTTTGAAATTTCTAGCTCAAATATGCGTTCACAGGGAATCCTTTGGTTTACAGCCAATAGTACCCCCCGCCCGCGCTCGCCCGCGTCACTCCGGAACACGTGGTATTCGTTTGTTTCGAACAGCTCTCCATTTTGAACAGACGGACACAACCAGGATTCCGTGAGCGCTATTATGTCCGCATTTTGTAATAGCGTATTGTCCCGGTAAATAATATTTTTACCGTCGATAAACTTCGTTTATCGACGGTAAAAATAAAGCAATACAAGAAAAATTACACTCTTTAGTACAATATATGTTTCACACGATTCACATACAACAAATAATCCAAATTAGATGCCATCCAAAGGTCTGGGCTCATCTTGTATTATCAAAATTTATGATTATATATGAACACTATACTACACTGAACCTTAAGCCAAATTATTACTATCACATATGGAAAAATTTACATACAAATGTTTCTTTGTAGTTCATCTTTTTTTTTGGTAAGTTTTCTGTGGTTTTCTTACCAAATATATTTTTCTAAGCATATGCTGATGCAGGGATGTACCTAATTTAATGGGCGCTGCCACTACTTTCCAATCCTTACACTCAACTTGGACTAGTCACCTTTACATAATTGGGATGGATTGTGACGAGTCCCGGCTTCGAGTGTGGTTCGGTTGTTCTTTGCGAGACAAATTTGGTTTAATAAAAGCCATATTTTGATCGCGTCCAATGAATGTTGCGTTTCATCTCTCTTCGTAGAACTTTTCTACTTATAGATCGATTCTTAAATTTTTCTTTCATCGAGTCTTTTATGCACGTTAAGGTCCATATGTTATAGAAATAACAGATAAAAAAAAAATTGTCGGTTGGGATAAATTGACACAAATCAGTGTCCGCTAAATGCGCATAATGAAAACTATACACTGAATGAATGTCGCCACCATCACGCCATTTCCTATTATAGTAGATAGATTTCTACTTCATTCTAAACCGGCATACACATTTAGCTTCTGCCACGTATATTCATTCACCTCGTCATGTATACCCTCTTATTATAAAGGGGTTTACTCTTCCCTCTTTCAGAATTTGATTTATTTGCTCGTATCATACTTTTTAATGTTGAATAATTGAGTGAAAATTATCTTAAAAATGGAACTATTAATCTTCTTCTGAGTTAATAAAATACGGATTCATAAATGTATGCTTTGAAATAACCTTCATTTGTCGCATTTATATGAACATGATAGAGGTTATCGTCGGGTGGTTTGACACAGATTTAAGAATTAATTTAGCTTTTTTTTTTAAATAATTGAGAAAGACCATTGCCACCGTAGGGTTTATCGGTGTACCTTGGTTTAAGTGGGTTCGTCAACCCAAGTACAAATTCAAACAAATATATCGTATTTTTTTACCACAAAAGGAATAACGTGTATACGTGGAAAAGAGGAAATAAATGATCTGTGATGGACTGTGTATGGATTCTTAACTGTAGAGTAATTTCGATACATCAGTGTTTAAATGAGTAGATATCGGCTTTCACCATCATTTAGTGGTAAGCAGAATAAATACTCTCCGTGGACGCCGATCTAGCACACGTAAAATAAGTGCCGGTCGTGAAAAGCAGACGCGAAGAAAGATGCATTTAGAAAGAGTGTGGAAGAAAGAAATGAGAATTGAAGAAGAATGGACGAGTATAAAAAAAATGTTACCCATAGCAAAATATGGATAGTAATTAGGCGAAACATAAATGTGTTATACACTGATTTAAGATTGTAGATTTAATATTAAAATGTTTTTTTGGACCGGTCCTGTGTCCAACCGTCATCGATCAGCGAGGCAATGGTCGATTTTTTTGTGTTCGGCCAGCTATTAACGCGCAAGGCAGAATGTCGGGGGCGACGCGCGACCGCCGATCCTAGATACGAGCCGTTGACCGGCGTTGGCGGTGGCAATTCCTGGAAGCCCAGCCACCAGAGCAAGCAGTTAGCGGCTCCGGCTACAAAGCGCGCGGCCCGCATCCGGCACGCATGGGGGGCTGCTCGATAGGTTCCATGTCCCATCGGATATGGCCACCTGATAGTCAATGATTGCCAATGTGTAAAACAGCTGACTTTGCCCTTGGTCAGACAAGAGCCAGCCGCGAGACTAATCCAATTGTCGGAAAAGCAGTTTTGGTGATTTTTTTGCATTCAACTTACATACGAGGTGGCAGATAGGAAAAAGCGTCAGACTTTCCTATTTTCGCACACATCCTTCGTCTATTCTACATCCATACACGGTCTTCTACAAGTCTTACAATTTCTCTGACTTGTCATGCCATGTTTTTTTAGGTGTTAAACATACATAATTGAACTGGGTAGTCTCAAAATATGCTAAGATGATAGTCAACAGCAGTATTTTAGTATCAACTTTGATATATGAAAGTGAAATGTGACCGTGGAAAAATACTTCAAGAAACAGAGTAAATGTTGTAGAAATGAGTGCATTAAGAAGAATACACGGGGGTTACAATGTTTGACAGAATACAGAATGAAGTGATTAGGGATGAATGTGAGCTTAAGGCTGATGTGGTTAGTAAGATGAAAAAGAGCACTCAGAGGTAGTTGGGGCATGTAGAACGAATATATAGTGTAAATGTGAGTGGTACGCGTGGTAGAGGAAGACCAAGGAAGCATTGTCATCAAGTGAATGTTATTTTGAAATAAAGAAATGTAAAAAAGTGAGTGAAGGTAGGAAATTTTGTTCTCTTTGCCTAGGCCGACAGAAAAACCATGTGCTGGTATGTATGTACGAGTACAATTTTATACTCACTGCAAATGATATATAACCTTTACGAGCATATCAATACAGCTTTATGCTCATTCTATATCAATTGCTAACTATTGTTAGTGTTCTGTCCTGGTACATTCCAGAATTGTCGTTAAAATTAAATCTCTTGTTCTAGCTTCTAGAGGTGATATTTTATTTGAAGTGAAGGATAAGCCTTCACTTCAAATAAAATGAGGTGAAGGATAAGCCTTCTAGAGGTGATATTTTATTTCGTGATAATATTATGGTACACACATACATATCAACACGCCGTGCTTTTTGCTGTATACGGAGAAATAAAAGATCTCCAAACTTTGTTACCCAAGCACACAACTTTCGTCTCTTCCACATTCATATACCTTCTCGGGTACAATCTTCTATTGTTCATAATTTTCACTTTACCTTCTTTCATAATATGGCCCATTGGATCCAGTCATGTTATCCTCAGTCTACCTTTTACAAGTACACTTTGCACTACTGACTTGTATAACTGCGTAGTCATTCTTTTGTCATTCGTTTTCTCCATATGTCGAAACCATATTAAAGCTACTTTCTTCATGTTACTCAAAACATCCATTTTATCCTTGCATTAATTTCTGATGTCTTCTTTCATACAATGACATTGTACGCATCTCCACAGCATTAATCTTAATTTTATCTTTATTCTGCCAAATCCAAGTTTCACTTCCATTTCAATTGGTGGGCACTAATAAAACTTGTAATTTTGTATTGTCATTTTTGCTACTTTTGATATAGCGCGATTGTTGTACGTGTATATATAATTAGGGCGAATTATTTGATTTGATATTTCTCTTCAAAATATTACACGGCATGATTGACAGTCCAGAATCGCTTTTCCTTGTGTCTTTTTAACACGTTAAATGCCGATCTAATATTAGGTCCTTACATATGAAATTGGCGTTTTGTTTGGGAGGAACATAAAGTTGATTTTTTTTTAATATAATATATTTATTTAATCAAAGTATGTACCATTGCTATCTATGCACTTTTGCCATCTCATAGGTAGTTCATCGATCCCTTTACTAAAAAAACCATTCGGACGGGAATCAATAAAATCTTTGAAGTCGGTTTGGACTGCCCCATCGGAGTTGAATTTTTTCCCTTGCAAGAAGTTATCCAAATTTCGAAAAAAATAGTAATCTGTTGGGGCAAGGTCCGGAGAGTACGGTGGATGTCTTAGACATTCCAATTGAAGCTCTTCTAATTTGGTAGCCGTCTGTTGTGCAGTGTGTGGTCTAGCGTTATCATGAAGCAGCAGTGGCCTAGAGCGATTAACCAGCCTCGGTTGTTTAGCAGCTAGCTTTTCCATCATGGTTTGCAGTTGCTGACAATAGACATCTGCCGTAATCGTCTGGCCAGATTTAAGAAAGCTGTAGTGAACGACACCAGCACTAGTCCACCAAACGCTCACAAGTAACTTTTTTGGAGTCAATTTTCGCTTGGGGCATGGTTTGGCTGGTTCGGCAGGGTTCAGCCATTGCGATGAGCGCTTCCGATTATCATACAGGATCCACTTTTCATCACAGGTAATGATTCGATTCAAAATCCCTTCATTATTGTGCCGGTTGAGTAATGCAACGCAGCAGTCAACGCGCGTTTGTTGATTTGCTTCACTCAATTCGTGAGGTACCCACCTTTCAAGCTTTTTCACCTTCCCAATTTGCTTCAAGTGGATTAAAACAGTTTTATCACTAACACCGCAGCCTGCAGCTAACTCGGACGTGGTTTGCGATGGATCCGCTTCCACAATAGCCTTCAATTCTTCATTATCAACTTTGGTCTCCGGCCGTCCACGGGGCTTTTTCTGCAGGTCGAAATTTCCAGAACGAAAACGTTGGAACCAAAAACGCACTGTGTTTTCTTTTGCGGCACCGTCGCCATACACATCATTAATCCTTCGAGCCGTTTCTGCAGCACTGGTGCCACGGTGGAACTCGTACTCGTAAATAACGCGATATTTCAAGTTTTCCATTTTGTAAACTGAGTGACGCAAAGAAAAAAAACAATTGAGGAAAAAACAAATGAATTATAATTTTCGAAACACAAATACTTGAGTAAATAGCTGTATAAATTTGAATTTGGAATTCCTAACCAAAGAGAAGATATTTGAGATCAAAGTTGCCAGTACGGCAAAACGCCAATTTCATATGTAAGGACCTAATATTAGCGAATTATTCCCATAACCAAACTGCTGGTATAACGCTGTTTCCCGGTCACCTCAAAAGTGCTTTATAATCAGTTCAACGGAAAATAGGGGGGTTCAGGGACACCAATGTCGCTAAGAGCGCCATATGGGTATCTAGAACATAAGCAACTGAAATACATAAAGTCTGATGAAAAATGACCTAAGAGTAAAACCAGTCCAAATGTGAATCCCTCAGACAAACTCTTTAACTAAACTGAACATTTTTTTAAGCACCATCGGGAATCGAACCTGAAACCTCAGGGTAGAAGTCTTGCCAACTAAGCTACGGAGGCCGTTGAATGTAAGCACTGTAGTCGGATAAGTTTTGGAAAAGAAGTCAAAACAAATTGTTTAAATCTATCACATACATATGATAAATTCATGATGTAATCACGCAATTTCCCTTACAGGTCAAGTAAATCTATCACATACATATGATAAACTCATGATGTCATCACGCAATTTTCCTTACAGATTAAGTAAATCTATCACACACATATGATAAACTCATGATGTCATCACGCAATTTCCCTTACAGGTTAAGTAAATAGATTTACTTATGCTGGTTCGACTAAACAAACCTGCCTTCGTTTCTTCTGCATTCTTACATCACACCATGCCGATTTTTTTATTTTGAATAAAATATAAATGTTCTTTTTATTACTATTGGGAATAATTGATATTTTTGTCAAGTTTCTTACTTTTTGTCTTGTGGCACGAATAAACGATAATGGGTTCATTGCCTATGGTCAGTTCTCCTATGTTTTGTATGAATTCTTGATTTTCTTTCTGTCCTGTAGATAATGATTTTAATTCCGATGGAAGTGCTCGCTGCCCATACTCGTACTGTTTCTGCTCAATACGGGCGATACGTGCGAGCGTGGCTCGGCAAGGATAAGGAGAGCTTGTCCTGTCCTCAGGCATGCGGTGTTGATGGACTATGAAAAAGGCATGATATCCCTCTTCTGACCAATAAATCTCTTGATATATTCCACTTTTTCTTATCTCTTTTGTTTCCATAAAGCAGGTAATTGAAGCTATCTCATTGATCGTGTAGCAGAGCCATAAGATTTTATAGAAGCTTTTAGAGCGGTGTTTCCCGAACTATAATATTATTGTATTATTTGCTTAAAAAGCGCATTTTATTCGTAAGTGCCTCACAATTTTGTGAAAATCTTGGCAATGAAGTTTTTAAGAAATAAAAGTTAACGTTCGTGGAATGACCTTGTTGAACGAATACCTTTCATATCTATGTGGATAAATATATTCAGGATTAAGTTGCTTAGTAAATTTGGTAGGCATAACTGAGCCATTTCACATAAAAGCATCAGTAATATTTTTTTTCTATTATTATTATTTTTAGACTTTATATTTAATAAAACTTTATACATTTATTTGATGTAATTGGTTTAAAACTGTATCCAATTTAAAATGAAATGCATAAACAGAACGAATCATAACAATAATCTTAAATAATTAGCGGTAAAAGGTTTTTTTTTAATAATTGAGTTGTGTAATAAGGTATACCTGGCATGTAACGCACCAGAATTAAAATGCTGCTGGAGTGGTGCAAGGTTAACACAGCTGGTAACAAAACCAAAAATTAATGGTAACGACGTGGGTTAATCAAATATGGAAATAAAAAAAGGGTGAGGAAAGTGTGTTAGTAATGGGATGTTTGACATTTTTACATAATACAAGATGTAAATGAGATAAAATAGGTATTTGAAAAGCAAATTAAATGAAAACTAATTTAGGCAACTTGATTTGCGACTACTGATTTGAATCGGCGACCCGATGTTGGGAGCCACAGCCTTAAAAGCAGTATGTATTGACGAATGAGTCATATAAATTTACACATACCGAGAGACGCGTCCGATGAAATTGACACATTTTCAATTTACGAGAAGTTTCCAATGTATTTGAAAACTATGGTGATACTCGTAGTATTCAGCGACTTAATAGAAACCATGTTTCAGAAGAACGCTTCTCTCACGACTAAATAAATTAATTATCAATATAATTAAACCGACATAATGCGTAAAATTTTAGTAGATAAGTAATTAATCATGCAGGGGATGATTTAAAATGGAGAAGATCACGACGAAGATGCATTTCAAATCTTGATAATCTTACGACAGTCGATTAGCAGGAGGGTGTGTATTGATAGATCTATAATATAACATCGCACCGTGTTTCTCTTGGGATAGGCATATACTATAGTATATGGTATTTTCATCTTTTTATCCATGCGCATATCTCTCGCCTCGTCTACACCCCTCTTTATCTCGTCATTAATGCTCTTCTGTTTCTCATACTTCTTACCTTTCAATAGTTTTTTTAAAATTATTTCTTTCCACTCTTTCTTCGATCTACTTCTTCGCTTTCCATTCATTTCAGACGCATACATATTTGTTTCGTTAGTCTTTTGCAACTCATTTTCTCAATGTGGTCAAACCGTCTCGAGATTCCTTTCTTAATTTTAATATGCTTATAATATTCATCTCTACCGTTTACCATTGATCTGATATTTTTTTGCTCTATCACACATTGTAATATCACATATTCTACGGAAAGCACGAATTTGTTCTGCTCTTATCCTATCCAGACTACTACCATACACACATACCATCACGACATCTCTCTGTCGGAGTTGGCAGAGAGGACAGAGCGCCAGACTTTCCTGTCTCGACACACAACCTTAGCCTCCTCCACATCCGTATACCTTATCATACAACTTCCATGGCTTTTTTGACTTTCTATGCTTCCTTCTTTTAAAATATTCACTTGATCTAACCATCCTTTCCTTGCCCTCCCTCTCACACGCCGTCCACTCACATTTGCACTATACATATTTGTTTTGATAGTCTATTCTTTCATTCGTTCTTCATGCCCAAACCATCTCAGTGCGCCCTTTTTCATCGTACTCAACACATCAGCCTTAAATTTACATTATTCCGTATTCTGTTAACACTGCCACCCCGTGTCTTCTTCTCTATACTCTCATTTCTACAGTATTTATTCGGTTTCTATCAGTAATTTCTACTTCCACATTTCATTCCCATACACCAACATACACAGATTACTTGAATTTAAGAATAAAGAGTACTTGGTCGTTGATCTTGGTTCAGAAGGCTCTTATTACGGACCAGTTATGGGACAGCCAAACTCATTGATTTTATTACTATCGTATTTTTATCGAAACTAATTTACGCATTAGATATTGAAGACTGCTCACTGTCGGCGGTAGGGATAATTTCAGGGAAAATATCTCACAAAATAATTCAGTCGCAATTGGGTCTCTGATATCACCTGAGTCTCAGAATGAGAAAAACCGAGTACTGTTTTTCATTTTCGTTGTATACAGTATAGCCTGGATACTTGATTGTTATGCGGTAATCTCTTGTAACTAATCATAAATATGTTCAACAAGCATAAAGTGAAAACCAGACTAAAACCTTTTTAAAAAAATGAATACCAATGGGAATCGATCCTGCAACCCCCGGGTCAGAAAACAGGTGTCTTACCAAGTACACGGAGATCGTCATATGAATATTGATCGAGAAAATGGACGATTTGAAGTGAGAAACATAAGATAATATTTATTTCACAGCGTCCTTGATTTATTTTTTTACTGTCTACTTTACATGGATTTCTCTCGTTACACAAAGTTGTTATTTTCTATGAACTTACCTATTTATAAAGCAAAAGTAAATATTTTATAAAGAAATACTTCGCAATGCGTAAAACTCTTGGGATTACTAAATGACGTTCCAAATAACAATTTAAAGTGTATCATGACCTATGTAATGTCGTATACGATGTGATATAAAATAGAATATATATTGATACTTTATATAATGAATCGTATACAATGTGATATTTAAATATTTCAAAGAATGTGGATTTACCTATCTACCTACCAGGGTTACCAGGGTTAAATGGCCAAACATTAAAAAATGCGACCGTTTATTTTCATTTTTATGAATGAAACAAGAGGTATGGGATATGAAATGGGGTGTTGAGGTAGGTAGTGTACAAAAGGAGCAGATAAACTTGAATGAAAACACAATCACTAACCTGATATAAATGGGCAAAGTGCCGTTCATAAAATTCTTAAAATAAAAGTGAAAAGTTTATATATACTATTAAACAAATAGGTACGCATGTGGGTTTTACAGATTTAAAAATGATCTGTGAAAATATGAGTAATCGAACAGAAGTATTTTTAAAGGTAAAATCTTTATCATATTTGACTTCCGATTGAAGCATATTATATCGTACCATATCGGGGTAGGCAAAGATTTTCACGGATTTTTTCGGGATAGATAATATGTTATATGTTAGAGGGAAGTTAATCAGTCACGCTCCAATTTCAAATATTCATATGTTTGGTTATTTTTTCCGAGAATTTAAAAGGTATCCTTAAGTTTTTTATGGAGATTTTAATAACAGAGAAACTAACGAAATTGGTCGAATTTTATTTCGCAAATCAAGAGTCAATAATTCGAACTCGTATCGATGTCATTTTACTGATACTTTTGAGGTATATGCCCGCCCGCGCGGTTCACTCTGGTCTTCCGTGAGGAAGGTCGCTGGTTCAAATCCCGCGCTATGTTACTCCCTCGAATGAGATATTTTTCCACCGAGTATTAGAGGGTATAAGGATTCTTATGACTCCGGTTATATCTGTTCTTTCAAAAAAAAAAAACGGTAAAAAATATCGTGGTTGAAGTAAATAAATTCTTAGATCGTGCGCTACAAAATTGTACGGTATGGAAAATTGCATGTGATTTTTTTACCATGTTTCGCATCCATTATCCAAGATTGACAGTGAACTTGATAGTCTGGTTGAATTGGAGTACGATTGCTTCGTACTCCAATTCAACTAGTCGTTCATAAAAAAAACTTGCAGTGAGCGGGTTTTCGAAGTTCGTTAACAATAAAAAGTTGAAGGCCAAGAACTGTAAATCATTGAAGGCTAAGAACTGTAGAGCCATTGTGGATGTTTATTTCATAAACGTTGGACATTCTTTGAGAAAATTCAATTAATATATGACGTGTTTAGCGATGTATTGTAAATCAGTAATTTATTTTTGAATTAATAAAAAATAAAAAGTTCATAAGATGTGGTTCCGGCGAGTAGAACGAATGAATGAAGACTAACGGTTCAAATGTTGGTGGAAGGCGTGGCAGAAGAAGACCTAGGAAAGTATAGTTATATCAAGTGAATTATATTTGCAAATGTGTATGGATGTAGAAGAGGCGAAAAAGAGTTCGGCGCACTGTCTTCGCTCTCTACCCCGACAAGGAAATGGCGTCATGGTATGTCTGTTTAAATTAATTTAGACGAAATTGTGTCTTTAAGAAAGTGTGTTTAAAACCAGGTTTTTTTTTCGCCTTGCAAAAACCAAAAGGATGGTAAATAAAAATTGCTTACACTACAAACGATTGAATTTTTATTAACGAAATTCAAAAATGTATTAAAGAACCTGAGAAAATCGGGACTTTTCGTTCCTTATGAGTTTTAAACGTTATTAAGAACACAGAGGAAGCGGTTTATGAAAAATGCCTCAGGATGTTTTCAACCACCCCCATTGATTAATTGTCCCACGTTCTTTTTGTATATTAATACCCTTTCGTTGTATTCACTACAACCCAACAAGTTTATTAACAATTGACGAACTATTAAAATCAACCAGAAAAATGTTTAATAATCCTTAAGTCAAAATTAGACTGGAACCTTTTTTTTTTAAATCTGACAATCGAACGTCTTGGAAGACAGGCGTCTTAGCTTCACCACGGGGGTCGGTCGTAGTATAATATATTAGAGAAAATTACTACAGTATATAGGTATACTACAGATAAATTGTAT
Source organism: Odontocerum albicorne (assembly GCA_949825065.1). Lineage (NCBI taxonomy): Eukaryota > Metazoa > Arthropoda > Insecta > Trichoptera > Odontoceridae > Odontocerum > Odontocerum albicorne. Next base: position 21,168,971 of record OX463855.1, read on the forward strand.
ACTCAATTGTTAATAAAAACATCACTAAATTTGTATAAAAATCATTTTCATAATCCCTCGTTTAACCTCGGCGGGATCCGGACTGGTTTAACTTTCAGATCTTTTTCATTAAAGGTTACATTATTTAGAAATAATATAAGTCACACGGGATAAGGACCGTTTATTTCCAGAAAATCTAACCGCTGAAGCGCACGGAATAAGTTGCAACTAATTTAATTAACTTAATCTCAAACACTGAGAACATAATTTCAATATGTCAAAATATTTCGCCTTCTATGATCTAGTCAATAAATAACCTACCTGTCTACCACATACATTCGGAAGTTGCGGTTTTGGTTGCCGTAAGAACATGTCTTCAAAAAAAAAAAAAAGACATTATTATGTACGAGAGGTGTATGAATTTAGAAGAGGCGAAAGATGTATTCGCGATAGGCAAGTCTGGTGCACTCTCATATCTGCTTACCCTGACAGGGAAACGGCGTGCAGATAGGCTATATGTATCAATTTCGTTTTTACTTCAGGAATATTTTTTGTTTGTTTTAAAGAATATATATCACCGAAGTCATTGGAATCCTTATACCCCTGAATACTAGGCGGGAAAATTGCCTGTGTCATTCGAGGGGAGTAGCACAGCGCGGGATTCGAACTGATGACATTCCGCACGTTCGGAAGTCCAGTGCGTTACCGAGCGGTCATGCACCTAAATTGATTGGAATAGACTGCCACACGGCAATATACTCGCCAGTTTGTATTATATGCAACCAAAACGTAATCATCATTCTCGTCATTGCAACATCTCCCTATTGAAGTAGGCATAGAAGAAATTTCAACTTCATTCTATCCTGGCATATATTTTTATACCACGTCGATACAACTTGTCATGCATACTCTCATAATATAAAGACTTCACTCTTCCCTTTTTCAGAATTTGATTAATTTGGTAATGTCTCGTTTATCTAGGTCTTCTCAAATTTCTGGTACCTTCTATGTTAATTGTATACATTATTTTTCATCATTTATATTCTGCGTGATTGAGCCGTCTCAATGCTGCCAACGAAATCGTAATACAATACAAGAGTACTTAATAGAATTATTTGAAAAAAATTATATGATATTTTCTTCGGGGCGAGATTAAGACAGAGCGCTTTAAATATTAGATAATAGATGCAGATAAAATTTAAGTGGGGTGTATTTATTTAAGAGTCCCGCGTAAACAAATCCGATAAGCGCCTAGAGCATAGATTCCCAAACTTATTTGACTCGACGCCCATTTTTCATCGGCCACCTTTGGAAAACTGTATCTCTATTTAAGATAAATAGTAAATAGTAAGCGTATCTATGCGTATTATTTTTATATTCACCAATATATTCATGTAACATGTGCATTTTTATAATTTCACATAGGATGTTTGGAAATAAAATAATTTTGAATTGAATTTATAAAGTTATTTAATAAAATAAAACAAAAAAAATATAAATTTATAAACAAAATGTTTATAATTATTCTAGCTCTAACTAATTTGAAACAAAAAAGTAAAATAAATATGAACATTGAATGAGAAGGATGAGTGTTGTGCTATGCATTTGTCAATATTAATTAGGCTCTAGTTTTGTCAATAGCATCCTTAAATCTCCCCGGACTTGTAGTCTATTTGTAGTCGATTCCTATTTTTAGTTAAAACACTTATGACTGCACTAAATCCTTTTTAGTTAAAAGACTTATGACTGCACTAAAAAAAATTGCTTTACATATAATATAAAATACTCAAAACATTTTTACACGACATTATTTTTTCAACAATCTGTTATTGCCCATTTGACTCCTCACATCGCCCACCAAATTCTCCCGAAGCCAGTGTAACGATGGTCGTTATCTTTGTAGCGTGTGTTCTATTAGAACGTGCTGATGATTTTGATATCGACATCGTTATCTTCGTTTTAGCTGATTCTGCGTTACTTCTCGTGCAGAGTCATCAATATAGCGGATTGCTTGTCTTTATTTGTCATGATGATCTTGATTTGTTTTCAATAAATATAGACTCAGGAATGCGGATATAAATCGATAAGTGGACAGCAGGTAAATAAATAATACGTCGTGACAGTTGAATGGATGACAATAAAAGTATGTTTATTTCTCTCAGAGTGCAGACAATTTATACCAATGAATGAACCAGTTCGCGATACATATTGTATCTCGCTCTGGCGCATGGACTGGCGGTAGGTTAATTATTTATATTTGGAGATGACTAGGCGAGTCGCAGATACTATAAAATAGTAAATATTGTTGTTGTTCGTAGCGTGTAACAATCCCTGAATTCTTCATCGGTCATTGCCCCTGTATGTTTATTATTAACAATAATTAATTTAATTCAATTGTGTTTAACAATTCACTTATTCATTTTGACAATTATTTATTTATCTGGGTAGGTATTCCTACACCAGTATTGCCCACCAAGATTCCTTTATCGCCCACAAGTGGGCGATATTGCCCAGTTTGGAAACCTATGGCCTAGAGTCTTAAGCGCCTGCATCTTCAATTCCCCCCCCTGACTCATACATCATAACAATGGCCGAACATATTTCTATATTTATTTACCTGAAGAAAATCAACTGGTTGTTACCTGACACCTTTGCGCTTTGGAACCGACCGGAGCAATTATCTTTATAATTTGTAAATGTGGTCAATCGAGGTGCTTAGAAATGTTTAACTTGTTACAGCAGGGAGTTAATTTATTCGGTTAATTTTAACTTTTAAATGGAAGATGAAATATTTTCAATTTATTTTTTTCTGGTGCACTTGGGCACAGTGGCCAAGGAGATAGTTTGAGGACGTTTGTGGTTACTGGAGGCGTGGAAGGACGACGCTCAAGATGAAGAATTCCAGTGAGTTGGACTGACCAAGTGAGAGACGCAACTGGACTACCCTTAACAACTGCCCTTCGACCCGCGGAATGCAGGGATGGGTGGAGAGGAGTTGACAGAGGCTATCATGGGAGTCACGATGTTCAATCATGAGCTACACGATATGATGATGATGGGACGTTGAATCAATCGATAAAATAATTTGCACGCTACTTTTTTAATAAACGGAGATATTGCTGAGTACATCTCGTATCAAGTTATATTTGAGGATTTTTTGTGTCTACAGTACTCGTACTACCAATTTTTTGGTGTTATGCTTGTTTTATTATAAATCTTATAAATTCAAACCATTATATATTTCTGACCTTTGGTCGCAATATGATAAATTTTAAATGGCATTTTCATTGGTTCTGAGCTGGAGGAACTAGAAATCTTTTAACAGGTTCCGAACAGAAATTGGGAGAACCTAGACCAACATAGCAAAAAATACGTGATGGATCGAGTATATATTGCAACATATCAGGCGACACATACTACAATAGCAACCAGTTGTCTCGCATCGAATAATACTTGATTAGTCGAACACTCAAGTTGCTAAGGTGGCAGAATTGTGGGAGGAAATAATTTAGTCCCTTTGACACGATAAGAACATTTTCAGTTAGAAAAGTTTGGCATATCTAAGAGAGTAAAAAAATAATGCAACATTAAATAAATTGAATATTTTAACATTTCTGCGTACTCAAAATTAGTTTATGAAAATATGGGGATATTTGATTTGTATCACAATGGCTCCAAACTTTCCTTTCCTCAAATTTTTCATATTCGAGATTTTATGATAGTAATTTTATGAAAAAATTATATTGTCAATGTAACTTACAAATTAATGAATACTGAGATGTTCTGGGCACTGAAAATATAAAGTTCAAATGTGAGTGGAATACGCGATAGAGGAAGATCGAGGAAAGTATGGTTGGATTAAGTGATTTTATTTAAAAAAAAATAGTCATAAAAATCGTAGCAGTTATATGAGAAGGTCCGTGGATGCAGAAGAGGCGCAGGATGTGTGTCGAGATAGAAACGTTCGGCGCTCTGTTCTTCTTGCCTACACCGACAGGTTAATTGCGTGATGGTATGTATACATCTATTTCCAAGTTTGGTTATTATAAGAAAATAGATATTAAATACTCAGATTCATGGTCTGCGTATTTTTTCTAATAATGAAATTTGTGATTCTAAGAAGGTAAATAAGAACTAACTCGTAAATAGAAACCATTACGGCCAGCTTAACAACGTTCGTTACCATTACCATTAAATCACAGGTAATGAAGCTCCGCCGTTCCTTAAGTCGTAAATCGGCGTGATTCGGTGTTACTTTTAGTTCGTATGTTATAAACTGCTTCAACACTTGGAAATATTTCTTCTGCTAAAATTATTCTTTAGTTATTCAGTGCCTATTCCAATAAAAAATGCATCGAAATATAATTGTTTGTAATTAAAAATAAATCTATTAAAGACATACAGTAATCCACATTGTTATCAAATTATCAACAAATATCAAATTATCAAAGCTCAATAAATACATGTTATCAAATTATCAACACAAATAATTAAAAAACATCAATTGATAATAATTTAATCTATGATTGTAAAACGGCTTTTGTTTTGCATTTGAACGTGCAAAAAATATCTTAATATTCTTAAACAAACATGCTCTAATATTATTGAAAGTTTCGTGAATGATCTAATATTAATGCCAAATTATTACATTTCCCAGTATCCTAGGAGCATAAATATTGAAATACAATATGGAAATGGAAGATAAAAATAAACAAGAGAATCCCAGTCAATTGTATGAATGCTGACCAATAATAACACAGCATGATAATAGGTAAATGAGTAAATAATGCAATATAGTGAATTGATACGAAACAAATCAAATTCGTTTTAATAACTGAAGTAACCCGGTTCAATAAGATTAAACACATACACATGTTTCAATTTGTTAGCGAGTAATAATCGCCGCATAATAGTTGATCATGCTCGTAAAATATAAGATCTAACTTAGCATTGTGATAGCTGCTTAGAATATATATTTACTGTTATTTAATTGTGAACCAATGACAGAATGAAAGGGAAAAAAGTTGTAATCATATATATAAGGAGACAAGTGCTGATATTTTGCTGATGAACGAATTCGTTTTAGCTAATTAATGCTTATCTTATTGGAAATATTATTTAACATCTCAATATATTTAATATTGGTTTTTAACAATCACAACTTACAAATGCTTTATAATATACGCACACACAAGACGACATGTCACACGAATTACAAAATATATCATATTTAGATTGATAAGACAAGTCAAGATTTAATTTAAAAAAAACATCAATTTCTCGAATACGGGATTACGGAATAGGTCTGTGACAAATAATGAATTATTTTAGAAAAAAAAATTATTGATAAGAAAAAAACAATTTATAAACTAAAACAGTAGATTGATCTTGTCTGTGGTAACTACAAATATTCGTATTTACGAAATATAGTAACAAAAAGCGTTATATAAAATATAAATATTTTATGACGGGATACACAAAAAGCCTTGATAATAAGTTGTAAGGGCAACGTACAAAAATGTCCCCATTCAACAGGTTTCCCCAGTTAATTTATGGGAAAAGTTCCCAACTTTAAATGGACTCGCTTCACTGGCGGGCCATTCATTGCCTGAAATAATTCTTTCAACTTTTCAAACTTTTATGCACTTTCGCTATTTTTTTAATAAACCTTCATTCAATGCATTTTACAGGATTTAATAGCGTTAATGTTAAGTTTGATAAAATTGATTTTCAAGCCTTGATATGTGTTTAGGTAACTTTTATCATTTTCATCAACTATTAATATTCTGCGTAATTTATTCTAGAAAGTGATCAATACTTTTAGTTAGGAGAATCAATTGAAAATTATATGTTAACTTCTCGACTGTAAATAAATATCAATTTAAAATTACTACTACAAAAAAACACTTGTTAAAAAACAAGAAAATAAAATAAGACTTATTTTTTAAATTCACGCATAATTGATAGAATGTCTAGATTATTAAATTCAAAATGAGCAATGCAATATCAAGAGTTAGTATTTTTGAATCAATTTTATTATTTTTAATAGTTTTTTTACAAATGTAAGGTTTTTTAAAAATAAATCGTTATAAATATTGCAGAACAAAGAAAGAAAGCAAACGTAATTCAAGTGAATTACACATTTTTTTATTTTTGAAAGATCAACATGTCACTTGATAAATATTATTTTAAAAATTCTGCAACAAAACGCACGCTTTGTGTGTATTCAATTAAATGTAAATTACAGGTTGACGACAAAAATTTAAAAAATATTTTTATTCGAGATAAAATGAGGATTACGAATATAAAAGGAAATATTTAAATTAACATTTTGTACGCTGAAACAATAAAAATGTTAATATTTAATGAGAATAAAACAATACCTCGATGTGACGGTGCTGGGTAACAGATCCATCTTATTGTAGGCCCCGGGCATGTCGAAGGGTAAACACGAACTCGTAGACATCGAAGATCAATTTTGGCTATCGAAATAAATCAAACAAAAAACATTCTCTAATAGATAATAATGTTGTGAAGAAAGCGTTTGATAAATCTGTTAAATTAAGCTTTTTCACTAATGTTTTGCTAGTAAATTGACACAAACACGAAGAATACTGAAGTCACAAAAGTTTCAATTCGAACGAAGTCTAAAATTTGTTGTAAATATCGCGAGCGATTTCACAAACAAAAACAACCGGCGATCCTGCGTACGTACATCGACTGACTGATTGAACGCTCTCGCAACAGGACGCGTCCGCAACGCTAGGCATTCTACGAAAAACTGCCGCGATTATTGTGGCGGCCACGAGGCCGTGTTTACCCCCGCCACCCCGCGGCCCCGAATAAAACTAATCATTTTAAAGCGAATGAATGAAGCGGTCGGGCGGCCAATAAAAAACCGTAGTCGCACCGTGCATGCGCCCGGTAAAAAGAGGAAAACTTTGCAGCGCGGGAAAAAGTTTTTCCCGCGCGTGTTTTCAAAAATTTCGAACAGATTACAGATATGAACTTTTGTGTATTTTATTTGAAATTTGACTCACGCTGTTTGTCTCGGGTGATTTGGCATTTTAAGACGTTCCGGGGCTGTGTGCGATATTCTCGGAGGTGAGAGTGCGTCTCGCGAGCAGCGAGCAGAGCGGCCGGGAGACGATGTCCGGCCGCCGTCCTTTGTCCACTACGATCAATACTGAGAAACTAACAGGTCCGCGGAGTGTGGCCGCGCGCCCGTGGGTGCGGGCGGCGGGGCGCGGGGAGGGCGGGGCGGGGGCGCCGGCCAGCCCGCGCCGCGCCTAAGGGTTGCACGGGCGGAGTCGTCACCAGCACGAAATTATATATTTTTTAAGGATAAATCTTTCTTATTAACAATAAAAAACCTCCATAGCTAAATGTCACAACGCTTGATGTCCACCGTTGGGTTTCCTGTCAAATTCTCGATAGTAAAAAAAACAGTGTTTCACTTTAGTTACAGGCATTTGCATACAGGCATTACAGCTTCCTGATTGGTTGAAAAATATTTTGCTTATGACAATACGCCAACCAGGGGTTACTATAATGTATCCAACAAAAGTGTAATATGAAAAGAACGAGGCTAAACTTTTAGATATGCATAAGTAAGAAATTTTTCGATGTATATATTACACTATATATATTATATGAATTTTTCTATGAGAGTGTGATAGTTTATTGAATATTCAAGTCATTAACACTCTTAATCTCATTCATGCATGAACAAGTCTTAGCCAGTTGCATCTAACTTACGCTATTTCAAAAGGCCTTAGCCAGACTGAAGCAGTTTGTATTCTTGGTATGATTTGTTTTAGGAATCATAGTTAAACATCATTAGAATGGAAATGAGAGCAGGGAGAACAAGTACATCATAAAAATATAAATCCACCATTTTGTGGATATAGATAATCAATTTTCTAAGTAAGGTATGTGATGAAGTGGTCTTATTCTCTAATATTTTGTTATATCTGTTCCTTTCTAAATATTTGAACATTTAGCTGAAATATTCACATCCTCGCGAATCCCACGTTTTAACGTACAATCATAATAAAATGACAAATTATATAGTCGTTTAGAGAGCCGACTATCCTCAAGAGCGCTTTAACTCGGGATTCAAACCTATTATTATTATTACAACATAAATATATGTAAGTTTAATGTAAGGATATGAAGGTAGTAGCTGCGGCCGTTAGATTACGAACATCCCCGCGTTTATTTATGTTTAGAAAACCACAGAAAACTTACTAAGCGATGACGAACTACAGAAAAACTTTTGTAGGACAACCAATATGGGAAAATAACACATTTGTCTTTAGGTATGTGTATAATGTTCAAATAGAAAAATAAATATTCATTAGACTTCTCAAAAATTGTTGTTTTCAAGTACTTCTTAAAGCTTCACACGCGACTCATATATCTAACATATACTTTTCTAATCCCATTATTAATTTTTTTTAAACTGTTTACATAAAAGCACTATTGATGTTTTCTTCGACTATGTGAGTTTATTTTCAAAGAAGATTATTTTAATATATACCATTTAGTTTAAATTCTAGCGATTTTTTTATAATATTGTGAAAAATATATACATCAAATTTAGGAAAACAAATAAAAAGAATATAATCAATTAATACATTTTTAACTGTACAGAGTAAAGGGATGGGAACCGTTTTGAAATTATATACATACACTAAACAAAAATATATTTTGTTAATTAAATATGAGCACTAAAAAAACAATCTATACATTTTAATATCTTAGTCCATATTTTTAAGTTGCATAATAATTTGTTGTATCAAATTTTTGACAAAATGATCAAAATTTATCAAAGAAGCTGAGAGCATCGATATTATTTGTTGTCTGTGTGCTTTATATATTGAGAAAATAGACTCAAGTATTGTTTAAATGAAAATATATATGTAATTTTCTCGGATTTAAAATGATAGATGTAAGTTAATTAAGTTAAATTCAGTAAATTTTTTTAAAACTAAATATACTTAACATAAACATTAATTAAACTGATATTTTTTTACATTTCAGACCTCACCGAATGTTTTCGCCAATTATTTATTTATTTTCCTATAAAATTTTATTTAAACTTAAAATATAAAATCCGATTTAATATTATAAATTTGCCGCCATTTTTCAGCTGTCAAACATATAATATTTGTAACGGACATACGTCATCTACGTGATGTTTCACAATTTATTATAATAAATTTTAATAACTTCTAAGCGTTCTGTAATCGTGTACGGCTGCATGATTAATTTATAAGTTACAAGTTGCAACCCGTTAAATATTCACGGAAGTAAAACAAATTCTACATTTATGAAAATATATATTCATAAATGTAAAATTTGTTTATATATATATATCATTTATACATCGTCCCCTTTTATACATGTTCAAAAATTGTTAGCTAGGTATTTAAAATTCATTCAGTATCACGGACCCACCGAGATTCACATTTCGAATTACTTTCGCAAAGAATCTAAGTATTCCTCTCTCGCTCTCTTGTATTCAAAATTCAATTCTCGTATTCTTTCTTTGACGACAACCATCGTATGGGTTTTGGCCTATTTATACTATGATATAGAATATAGATGACGTATGTCCATTATAAATATTATACGTTTGACAGTTGAAAAATGGCGGCAAATTTAAAATTGCTGTTACACCACTCTATACTTGATGAAGTTTTTATTTATCATATATCAAAAGAACACAAAAAAACAACAATTTAAAATTATTGTTTACAATACTAAAATTATTCAATTGACAAAAGGCAGTATCATAAGAAATTTTGATATACATAGATTCTCAAAGAAATTTTATACATGCAGTTTTATTCCAGGTTTAAAATGATTTTCAATTTATACGAGTATACTCGTATAATCAGCTAAGCGTGGCTCATCTGTGTAATTATACGAGTAGTTTTCATTTAATCTTGAATTTTTACTATTGTATTTTCTAACAACCTTTATGACTTAATTGATGAGATGTTTGACCACCTCGGGGTTTTCGAGTTCAATTTCTGGTGGTACCTGAAAAAAAGGGAACAAACTGGGTCTGGTAACAGTACTTTTAATAGCCAACACTTGTAGTGACGAACCGCGAGTTACATGGATTCTAAATCTGACGACTCGATTAATGGGGGATAACGGATGGTATTTTACACCTTTCAATGTCATCGATTCTTATATATTGAAGGGGGCCATTTGAATAAAAAAATATTATGTATTGTGGCTGTGAGAATAAAAAATAATGGTAACACTATGCTTTGTTGATATTTTTTTGATTGGTACTTTGTATTTTGTACCATAAGTAAAATGTTTCTAAAAATAAATTATTTATTTATTTACCACTTTCATGCGTATGCAAACCTTTGGCGTATTTATTTTTAAGCAATTTCTTCTAACCAATCTTTTTTTGTTTCAAAATATTGTATTTGGTATCTATGCCTATGTCTAATGCGTCGTGAAAAGGTAACAATTATTACATATCAGTTACATCATTATCATCATTGCGTCGTAATCCTATTGGGGTAGGTAGATAGACCAGATCTCCATTTCATTTCATCCTGACATGCGTCTTTCGCTTCTACCACGTCCATACAACTTTTCATGTAATCCTCTATAATAAAAGTTTTTTCTCTTCCCTCTTTCAGAATCTGATTAATTTGGTCGTGACATGTTTTTTAAGGTTCAAACTTCTCATACCTCGTATACAATTTGTAAATATATAATTTACAAATATTTTATTCTTCATTCTTTCTACGGAGACGAACTATCTTAATGCTGCTTTCTTTTTAAGCACACATTAATTCCTAATGCTCTCATTCCTTATTCTGTTAACATTCATTTCTACCACATTTATTTAATTTTGAATACTTTTTGGCTACGTCCCTGTTTCGCTTGTATATCGTTATGTTGAGACCAAAATTCATTTATAAGCAGCCAGTTTTGCTCCTCTTAAAGAGTGTTTCAAAAATGTATCAGTGAAGTAGCAAAATATTAAATAAGCACGAATTTCAATGAAAAACATGAATTAGGCTAGTAATTGTATAGTAGATAGGAATGAGCAACGTTTCAGTATAATTGTGATTCTTTTTCTTAAATAAATTTAACATATGAGCACATCTAATAGTCTGTACGAATGTTGTCTTAAAGAATAGTAAATAAATAAAAAAAAAACGAATTTGCCATTGTCTCAAGCTACGCCCCTGATCGCGTTCTTGTGTCCGCGAGAGATCTGCGCTTCAATTTTGGTTACGGTCGGGAGGTTCGATAGGGTAGCGCACGGGGCTGGTGCGGGGGCGGGGGCAGAAGGGGTGCGGGGGCGGCCGCCGCGGGGTGAGGGGGGACGTCTCTCTCTTGAGGAGGGGTGGCGTGGTGCGGCGGGGGAGACGGGGGGCAGTCCGGCCGCGCGGTTTCTAATCGCGCGTCGTGCATAATGTGTCTCTGTGCCCGACTTGCCACCCTCCCTCCACTACCCTGCCTCCCTTTCGGCCTGCTCGACTTCAACCCCCCGTGGTTCTAAGCGCTAGCCACCCCCATCGAGCTCCCACACTATACATACCTAGTATGGGATTCGCTAACGTGGACACTACTTGAGTTGCCAAAGTTAGGTACTTGCTGATGTCACGAAAATTATTTGGATTTAAAATAAAGAAAATGTATCTCAACAGCTTTATTTTGATCGTACGAGTTTAAACACTAATACATTACCAAGGATCCGGTTTTCTTTCTAAAAAATAAAGCTCAATTCCAAAAAATAAATACTATTATATAAATTTTACAGATTTTAAAGCATAATTATTATGACTGAGATTGTTATATTTTTTTATTTAGGTAGCATTTTCTCAGATAATGGAAGAGCTACGAGGGATATCAAATGGCAGTTAGCGACAGGAAACAACGCCAATGAGGCACTAAAACATATATACTCGAACTGAATTGTTTCAGAATCTGTTAATATTACAAAGCACAACAGTAATCTACTACCAACTTTGATGTATGGTAAATACAGTAGAAATGCTTGCACTGAGAAGAGTATATTGGGTGACAATGTATGACAGAATACAGAATGAAGTGATTGCGAAGATGTAATAATAAAATACGAAATGAAGAAAGACTTACAAATCAATTTTGATGTGCAAATGTAAGTGGAAGGCGAGTTAGAGAAGGGCCAAGGAAATTATTGTTGGATCAAGTGAATGATATTTGGAAAGAAATAAATGTAAAAAGGCAGAGAAATCGTCGGAGTTGTATGAGAAGGTGTATGAATGTAGAAAGAAGGTGTATGAATGTAGACGAAATATTTGTATTATGATAGGAAAGTCTTGCGCTCTCTCCTCTCTGTCCACCCCAACAGGGAGACGACGTGATGGCATGTATGTATGTAAAAAATGTACAGTATTTGTTATGAAAATCTCTCTGAGATACAAAAAAATACAAACAAAACATGAATATAAACAAAAAAAACTAAACAAAATATCAACAATCATCATCATTTAGACACCTTGACCATTTTACTAGTATATTTCCACCATATCGCAGCGGCACAGGGAATAATTTATCCCATAAGACGTTTCAACTTTCCCCCTTCATTGTAACTGTTTACATGTGTTTACGAGTTAGTTGTTGCAATTGTTTAAACATGTTTACAAGCTTAAACAAAAAATAACAATGCACATTCAAACTACCTCCTCCACTTTTTGTCTTGAGAGGGTCGAACTGGTAGGGCACTAGATGTTCCGATGATAGGTGGACCTATAGAGTGCTGGAGTGGCGACCCAGGACAGGGAAAAGAAATGTCGGAAGACCCCTCGCAAGATGGTTGGATGACATAAAGAAAGTGATTGGGGGCAGCCTGAAGTAATGTGCCCATGATAGGAATGAGGAGAATATGACAGGATAGGCATACTCGTATATCCAACACTGGAGTCAACCAGGCTTATGACGATGATGATTTTCTTCATCTTCGTCCTGACCTCAATGCTGATGAACGTGATCCACAATTGTTGAGCATATTCATGTGGTTATTTTGGAAAAGAAATGCGGTTGTTTTCCATTATCTTCCGCACCGCAGTAGATGTTATAGGAATCGTTTACATGTATTGAGCCCTGCTGCCAACACGCATTATTTTGGGATCTAGTACTAAATATACACTTGTGTATCTTAAGTGGGAGTAGGAGTGTTGTAGAAATGTTTTGGGATATACTAATGCGGATAGAAGTTGGAAGGAACAGGAGAGATGATAGGGAAAACACAGAATCACCAGCCTCTGAGCCCCTTAAACAAGTTTGCCTGATTCCGGGGTGTGGTCGCTGTTCGTGCACTGACAGCTACTTGTAACCAAAGGCGAAGAGTTGAGAAGTCAGCGGAACAGGGACTGAGTACTTTCTAGGCATCCTTAAACTGACCAGTATTACTACTTAACTTCTATCTATGCCCTTATGAGGACCATACGAATGAAAATAAAAAACAAAAAATATAAAATGAAAAAATAATTCTGAAAATACACACAGACAGCCTAAAAGTTGAGCTCCAATGCTCGTATTCAAGACGTTTTTTGTGGATCTTGTGACTTCAGTTCTTGCATCAACTGAATTTTATACGGAAAGAGGTGCAAACTACTTCCTAAGATTCGTTGCAGTATAGTTTGAGACATTCTGAGATATGCTGAAAATAGTCTGGTTGAAGTTGCTTGATCACCAGCAATACTCTCTTGTACCATACATTTTGAATGCTCTCTTAGTGCGTATTGGACACGGTCTTTCGGCTCGAGTGAAGTCAACTACTGATCCCTGCTATCGAAAACGTGTAATGAATCTCCATCAGTAAATTGACGTCGATATGGACTTTGCGTTGTTCGTTTCTTTGTTGTTGTATACAATTTGAAGATGCTTTATAAATTATCTGGAAAAAAAAACAAACTAAAAAAAATAGGAATGTTTGAAAGTTGAGCACGACTGGTGGGCCATCCTGTATAGTATATCTAGCCGACGCGTCGCGAGTATTTCGCAGTTTTTCTGCCCTTTCCGATTGGTTTCCCGCCCGCCGGGCCTGTGGCGCTCGCAGTGCCGGGAACACGTGTCCCATGTTGCCAGCGCCTCGAATGATGCCGATAAGCCTGGCATTGTACCTCTCTCCAGTCCCATCTTCCGATTTCAAGATAAGCAAATTCACATTTCTTTGAGACATCTCTTCCTGGTATAACTTGTGCGTCAATTTCTCGTTTTATGCTATGAAAAAATATAATTAATATTAAACGGTCTTACATGCCTCAAAAATTGCAAGTCACATGGATAAAATAGACGTGAATGTTCCAAAAGGACCCAATCCACATTTTTACGTGTTTTGATATAATTAGACATATATTTGCAAAAATATTCAACCCATATTTTTACTACAAAAAAAATCTAATCCACATTTTGCCTATTTAAGATAACCGAGTCGTCGTTTTGTATGGGCTTGTATGGAATTATTGTTATATCCACCTAACCAAATATGGATATGGTGTGATGGTGATGATTATGATAATCTCAGTGCATTAATGCAATTAGGTATAATGAATGCACCAGATATGAAAGCGTGTTAAGATGGAGAATTACTGACTTAACGAGTATACAAATTAGAGATGCAAGGTAGGCGTAAAAGTGGCAGGTCGAGGAAAGCGTAGCTACATCAAGTGGTCCAGATTTTTAAAGAAGGTAAAGTGAGAAGTATGAATAATAGAAGATTGTGTATGACGAGAATTATATGTGGAGGAGGCGAAAGTTTGGAGGTGTGGAGAGAGAAAAGTGTGGATATCTGTTCTCTCTGTCCACCCCGCAAGAGATACTGCGAGATTATATGCATGTATGCAAGATAACACACACTTAAAATAAGTATTATACTTTAGCAAACTTAATTATTACTTTATTTAAAAGACTAGAAAAAATTAAGTATAACGTAAAAATGGGCTTATAACATATATGCAAATAGGGTCCGAATCAAATTTTACCTGTTGGATATAATTGACATTGACAATCAGAATAAATATGGTGGCGTCGTTTTGTTTGGGGTGTTTTTTTAAAGACGGGATTTAAATATGATAATCCGCTTCCCTCTGCTTTGGAACAGGCATGGACTTGATCTGTACACGATCCTTTGAATCGTTTTGCATTTTCTATAAATGTTTTTCTTAGTATATTATGTGTGACAATCACGTGGTGGCATTAATACAAACCAACAAGATAGGGGTGGTTTATCTATTGATAGTATTTTTTAGAATCCTCAATTGTGTTATATCAGAAGCTGAATTCATATAATGTGAATAATAACTTCACTAAAATAAATTCGGAGTTCCCGTTAATCCCTTTATTTTTCACCATTTTTGGTTCCCGAGGTGAACAATGGCTTTTGGCTAACGGTAAATGTAATCGCAAGGGCTTGATAATAAACTGTGTCCACAAACAATTCATCGGAAAGTTTTAATTTCATAATGAAATAAGTTGATAATATTATCCATTGTTCGAGGCACAATAATTGTTAAACTAATGAAATGGGTATACCATATGTTATATTATTTAAATAAAAAAAGTAAGAAAACACTGTTCTTTGTTCTACTATAAATATGGCGACCTACGTGGCTTACTTGATAAAGCGACTGTCTTCCAGTCTGGGAGTAGCCGGTTAGTTCCATTGATATTGAGATTTAAAAAAAAGTTAAAATTTGGTTTTCATTTTAGTAAGTTTCAAAACTTTCAGTGTGGCTGGAAGAGATTTCCGCGTCGCATTTAAACCTGACAGGTTTGATTTTAAATAACGAAAGTCTTTATAAATAATGAAATAGTACATAATATTTATTAAAAGGATTTAAGAACGAATTATTATAATATGAAATTCCTAATTCGAGTATATCAATTTCCTCTTCTTCAGGTGATCGAAATAATTATTTCTTCTGTTGCTAGGCCAAGTTTATAACAATTCATTGGTTGAAGATAATTAAGATGTTTACCCTTTTTGGTGGGTTTAGAAGATAAGCTTCACATGTATTGACTTGTTGGGTTGGCTAAGATGATCAGCTATTTGGTTGGCTTAGAACAGTGGCTCTCAACCGGTGGCCACAATTCCCCCCGGGGGTGTCAGCAGAGGTAGGGGGGGGGGAGGTGTTGCAATGAACCGGGTTATAATTGTTTGTTGTTGGTTAGTAAAACATTTAATAACCTGTTCATAAAAAATCACAGTAATTTCTCAGACAAACATTTTTTTACAACGGCAACTACTTCGAGCCACCCGTCTCGCTCGTCCAAGTTTCGACGTGCATTTCACAAGTTACTAATTTGGCGGTCGTAGTGTGTTGTGAGGACGTGCATTTCACAAGTTACTAATTTGGCGGTCGTATTGTGTTGTGAGGACGTGCATTTCACAAGTTACTAATTTGGCGGTCGTAGTGTGTTGTGAGGACGTGCATTTCACAAGTTACTAATTTGGCGGTCGTATTGTGTTGTGAGGACGTGCATTTCACAAGTTACTAATTTGGCGGTCGTAGTGTGTTGTGAGGACGTTTCGTTCATAATACTTCCGACGAATTTATTGTAAATTATTAATAAAAGCATACATTTATCAGATGATAAATCTGTCCATCATGGCATATAGTATTTTTTACAAATGTTTTTTTGTACATATTTTAATTACAGCAAGTACATAATTTTCTGTCATAATACTGTCGTTTGATATACAAATAAGTATCTTATTTATTTGTAGTAAATTGTAGCTTCGTGTATTTATGCATTACACCAGAGAGTCTCAAACTTTATTGGCTCGCCGCCCCCTTTCCAAACATCTTTTTTATCATCATCCCCCTTGGGAAAACTTTGTAATAACCCGCGTAAGTTGAAAATGCCCGCAACTACGTACATGCTAAACACTCGCTTGTTAAGACCTGTAGTCTTGTTTTTTTAGACAAATCGGTTGTAACTTGCACTTTGGGAAATAAAGCAGCCCTTGCATTATACGACCGTTTGACCAACGTGTACGAACGGTTGATAGGTATGAGTCTTCGCTTGATAGATATGAATACCCCCCCCCCCCCAGCCGTTAGGGCCCACTTGATAATACACTTTTTTTCAGTAAAAACTATTATCGACAAGGCGAGCTTATTATACACAAAATTGTACGCGGTTGTATGGCAAATATTGCTATCAAATTTTATTATGACGCAGGATGGTAAGTCTAATCGGGTTGATTTGTTTAGAAAGCCCCGACTGACTTTTAAAGGGCATATGACTAGTTAGTAGCCAATGTAAATTATGCATGTTAAAATGAAATGTTTGTAAAGTGATAAATTAGAAAATATAAATCCGGTTATTGGACGATTCTGTGACAGAATGCGTCATGGAGATGATTTATTGAATTGTGTCGGTTTGTCGACAGTTTCGGGCAGGTATATTCATTTAATCTCGTCGAATTCAGTCTGTAATTTAATTTTGTAAAACACACGCCGACCCACCTATAATTATCGCGGCCCGCAGTTTAAAAGCGCCGCTCTGTGCGCAAAATTCAACTGGGCAGGTTTGATATTTTAAATTAATCGTAATGGAAAATAGGTCGTCACTTTGATATTATGTATATTAGTAATGTAAGAATGCAAGTTCAACTTAATTACTACTATATGTTGGTAATAAAGGGTATTTTACAACATTATTAAGGGGAACGTTATTTTTTAAACAAGTTTCGACCTAATAGATCGATATACAGTAATACCTCAATTAACGCGATCTCCATTTAGGTGAATTCACTATAAAACGGTTTATTATGTTTGGAACTAGAAAAGGATAGCTAAGTAGCATACTCTAGATAGATTCTATATCTTTAGGCCATCAACATCAAAACAGTAAAAGTTCTAAACTTAAGTTGTAATCAAATTGATAATTAACTAGAAAATACTCCATATACTTAAAATCGACAAGAACTTAAAAGAAATGTTTAAAAATTCAATATAAGGTGCATAACATCAATAAAAAAGCAGACATCCTTGATATTGTTCTCAAACAAAGTATCATATGTTGATTTTGTCTTTTTTCCTAGATACCGTTTCAGCTTGGTATTCCCAAAAGCCCCTTGACCGTGGTGAAAAATGTCCGGGCACGAAAACACGGCATTGCGGGGAGCGGTAGGCGGACATGAAGAGAGGAGGGGCGCGCCCGCCCCTAGCGCCGGCCCTGGCGGCTCGCGAGAGTGGATAGCTGTTGCGTGCTCTCTATATTGTTCCTTGGGACTGAGACGAGTGGTCGGATTGGGGATTTAAATACCTACATATTATTTTATTTACAAATAAAAATAATAATGTATTTCAATAAGTAAAATGTTGAATTTCCACTTGACTGTGGCCATATTGATAGTATGTTTTTGCGAACTTCACGACAAACAACCAATTTTGAAAAAAACATGCAAGCAGGCAACCTAACAATCAAGTCCATGGTCTGTAGTATGAATGTGGAGCATGGAGCCTTAAATTTATTTCTTGTATGGTTTATCTTTTGGCAGTCGGGTGTGCAGGCTTTTCAACCACGATACAGTCTCAGGGGTAACCTGATAGTACTTATCATGTCCTCTCGGGAATGAATAATTGAACACTCATCCACGATGGGACTGTCTGGACCATTCTACATGATCACAAGATGGAATTAATGAATTCCCATCTATGCAAGGCGTTTGCACTGCAATCGTGGCCACACTTGAGACGATTTAGGGCACACCACAATCCTCGTGGCAGATCAAATCCTTGTAGAATCACGAATGGATCTTCACTTACAAGATGGTGGAGATTTACGACCGAAGACCGATTCTCAGCTTATCGTTGTTCGTCAATCCAAACAGGTTCATGGGATCGAAGACGTGTCTGGGACAGGAAATACCCATGTGCATTTGTAGCGTGTTATTTAGACATACCTTATGGTTCTCCTTCATCAAGGCATCTTTGCGTCATAGATTAGGAGGCAGCAGGTTTATAAGAACCGGAAACCATGTCAAAGAAGTTAATTCCAGAGTGTCATTGATACTCAAAGGTAGTTTGAATCTTACATTCAAACAACATGAATGCATGAAGGTGTTATAATAATGGATATTTCTGAGGATCTTAAGAATAGTGAAGAAGAAAAGGACGCATTTATACAATAAGGATCTAACCCACGTTTGACCTGTTTTGACATAATTGAAGAAAAGTGTATTTTTTTGTATGGGATGATTTTCTCATGCATTAAAGGTTGTATTTAAATGCTGTGAAACGTGGACGCGGAAAAGACTAGAGATAGTCAAATAAATGCTGTGGAAAAGCGTGTATTTAGAAGAATACTTGGGATGACGGAGTACGGAATGAAGTGATTAGAAATGATCGTGAATTTAAGACTGGTGTGCTGAGTCAGATGAAGAAGAACACTCCGAGATGGTTAAGGCACATGGAACGAATGAACGAAGAAAGGCTAACAAAACAAATATATAGTGTAAATGGGAATAAAAGGCGTAGTAGAGGAAGACCAAGGAAAATATCCTTGAATCAAGTGAATGATATTGGGAAAGTAGGAAAGTGAGAAGAGAAATCGTATGGATATGGAAGAGGTCATATATGGTGTCGAGACAGAAAAGTCTGGCACTATGTTCTCTCTGCCGACCCCAATAGGGAAACGGCGTAATTATATGTATGTATGTGTGGAATGATTTCTAAGATGAACTTTAACTATGAAATACATCTTTAATCGTTCTTTTTTTGTTTTTAAAAGAATAGATATGACCGAAGTTATTTGGTGGAAAAAGTGCCTGTGTCGTTCAAGGGGAGTAGCACAGCGACGGGTTCGAACCGACGACCTTCCGCACGGAAGTCCAGTGAGCTACCGCGCGGCCATGCACCTCTCTTTATATTTTATACATACGAGTATTATATATGGGAAGTCAAAGAACTGTATTATGGGTTGGATATTCCTCGCATATCGTTGTGCGAAGCACAAACTATATCATCTCAACATTTAATAATACACTACAATATTTTTTATTCCACTTATTACATTTATCACCGTGACACGTGTTTCTACCTCTCAAACCTCTGTTCAAGCGGAATGAGTCCGGTTTGTTAAGAGAGTAATTTTTAGGTCAAACATGTGTCATGTTTCACCGTGAACATGTATTGTCCCAAAGGAAATAAATTATGAGAGGGGTTTTTTTTTCATTCGTTGGTTAATTTTATACTATCTTAATAGCTAATAGAGTCCTACAAAGTAAAAAAATGAAACTTTTGATGAATCACATGCGATTGACGACTTCCATAGCCGCAGTTGAGGGCTTTTATTATTGTGGGTATCCGTTTTAAAAACCTTATCGCTTAAGGCCTCTACCTCGTCTTTTTGGCCGGTCGGGAGAAATTACCACATGGTAATAAATTCGCCAGGTTGTAGTGTATACAACATAAGTGTAATGCGATACAATAATACGTTATATGATTTCAGAAACTTCCTTTTGTATAAATATCAATAAGATAACGGCGATTTCGAAAGTAGTAAAATTAAATTTTCGCATAAAACTAAGATTATATTGTTTGCACTTTGTAAAATACTAGGTCCAAAAAAGTCAATGGGCATCAGTACAAACGCCGATTATTTTTTCGCCCAGTTGATTTATTTCAATAACAGCACAAGGCACTCATCAATTACTGACAATTTATTACAGATTAGCTTCGTCGTATAAAAAACCCTAATCGATAAATATTTCAATTACCAGCGTTCATTTTACGGCTGGTAACATGACACCAGTCTAATCTAATCACTACTCTCGTAACAAACCGGGACCATTCTGCCTGAAGACTGAAGAGAACCTCATTAGTGGAACAATGCGATTTATTGTTTAATATTCTAATATGGAGCTGCAAAGTTGAAGCTGAAACCTTTAAAAAATTAATAAAAATAAGAAGGGATTCATACGGATTATTAGTCTTTTATAGTCAATTTTTAATCGAATTTTTCATTAAAATTGTATGTTTTGAAAATAAAAACAAAACAAAGGAAGTAATTCACAAGAAAAGTACAATAAATCGCCCTTATTTCGTTCCTGTCCAGGCAATGTGCGTACAAGCCCGTCACGCCCTGAGAGTCTGAGACTCGGCGTGCGTGATGTCGCGGATACGTGTCCGTCCGTCCATCGAGCCCCCTGCCTCCACCCTAATCGCACTCCCTTCCAACCGTCCCATTCCATCTACCCTTCCCCCCTCCCCCCAACGCTGATTCTCCGCAGTTCCAATTAAACCCTTGTCACCCCTGCGAGTCTCCCCTATTCCTTCTCCTTCCGAGTCCTGCCGCCTGTATCCTCGCGTCATCGGATCTGGCAATGGACGAAATTCGATAAATACGCCAAGACGGACTTAACATCGCAATTAGACGCGCGTCGGGGCTCGTCTTATCGCGAGCAACATGACCTTTCGCGTCTAATTGCGTCTCTTTGTGTTTTGAGTGTGTCAAGTTGTTTGTTTGACAGAAATTTGGTATCTTTTGAATTATTTTATTCATTAAATAGTATTTCCACTGGGCTAATTTTAACTTGATATAAAAATAAATTGACCTTTTGGACAAAATAATACTTTCATGGCGTATCCATACAAAAGCTGGACTCGTATCCATTCTGTTGTATAATATAAAATCAGTCGTATCCACGCTGTTGAATAAAATCGTAATGTATATAGCTGATAATTGAAATTAAGTTAAATCAGATGTGTCAATCAAACCTTGAAAATGGATCAACTGTTCTTTATGAAAATGTTATATTAAAAGAGAATTGAAAATAATATTAGATTACTCAGAATTATTTCAACCTCGTTTTCCTTTGTTTCCCTTCCTACAACCATTATTGTTTTGAGAGTAGTATGTTTTTTTCTTTATTTTAAATTTAAAAAAAAAGTAAAATTAGAAGTAAAAGTGAGTAGTTAACCACACGTTAGTGTTGTAAATACGAGTAACATAGTTAACTCGGCGAATATTTTATCATATATACAACCACCATTTTATAGCAATTCAGAAACGTTATACTCTAGAAAAACAATTAAACCGTATATGGCATGGGTTTCATCTAGTTAAATAAGAATAAACAGTCGGTAAAAATGTCAACCTATTTTTTCATATTCACATGTCCTCAATAAGATACAGGCCAAATCCTAATTTACTGTGGTCACGACAAATAACAGGCAACAAACCCGGATTCATATAATTTGAGAGTATTTACTTGAAATTGCACTGTTTTTGTCTATCTAATATTGTGTATACTTGTTATTTAAAATAAACAAAAAAAAAATATAATAAATATTTCTATAATCATTTCAGACTGTGTGAAACTAATGGATTTTAGTTACATACGTTTGAAACAATATGTTATTGTTTCAAATGTATGGGCTAGTAATATTCATTGATTTATTTCATCCATGCTCAATACCGAACTCAAAATAATATCCTATATTTTTTTAATACAATTTACCAATAAAATTGAAGCTATCACATAGTATAATTGTATAGAATATGTCTTGAGTGCATTGTCTTAAATAGGCATAAAAAAAGTTCAAGAGGCATTATTTATCTCAAAATATTCCTCGTCCCTAACTCCTATGCAATACCCTCCTAGCCCCTATTTCCCTTGACATTGATCCTTTGTTTTATTTTTTGTAACTTTTACTAAAATGTTGTTTGTTTTGCCCAATTATAATTTTATTCAAATTTCATTTACTGAGTTTAAGACACGATCATGGACATCGATAAAAATTATGAAACAAAAGCTGATTGAAAGGAATATATTGCTTGAAAGTAATAAATCCACCAGGTGTATTTATAATATATGAAAGGGTTGAATAAATGTTAAATATATGCGAGTGCTCTATAAAAATGTGCATATTATTTAGAAAATTACACCCGACTTTACATCATCTTAAGCAGCCATTAAGGCAAATCTTTAGATCAGTATGATTCATTTGATTCAGTCATAATGATTTGGAGTTATAGACATATATGGATGGGGAAATGAGCAGGCTTCAAGCAACCCCTGTTTAGCCATGACTGCGAGATTGTCTCGCTGGAAGCAAAGGACGGGTGGTTCTGATCTTGTGCGACAGCCTAGTCATCATCTCCCCCTGCCCAGCATCCCTCCCACTGTTCGCACCACCTTACTTTATCCCCTTCTTATTTTCAGGGCTGACAAATATGATTTTTTTATTTATAAGCGCTTTACGCAAATCATATTTCAAATTATTCTTTAATTATTTATTTAACACTTCGTTGTAAAACAATCTGGTGGGGCTATTGTCACACGGCAATCTCCTCCAACCAACCAGACAAAAGTAGATAAAGCAAGTTACATGGTCGCAAAAACTATTAAAATAATTATTCACTCATGCAAAATTAATGAACATTACACATAGTAAAAATAAAAGCAAGATATCACCAATCAAAGGAAACAGAAAAGGGATGGTGGAGAGATAAGGAAAATCGGGAATAAAACACGTTACATTACTGACTTGAAATCAAGAATTTTTTCAGTCACTTTTTAAACATTCCAGTGACGGAGGGAGTCTAATATTGCTTTGTAACTGGCTGCAGTCTCACCCCATGGACAGTGAAAGACGGCGTAAAAAAAGAAGAGCAGTGTACTAGGAAAGCCAATTAACTATATCCGTGATTGGAAATACGCTGAATATTTTCGGCGAGATAAAGGGGGTGGCGGAACAGTTAAGGATATTATAAAATAAAAATATGTGCATGTTGCGTCTATTTCTCACGTTCAACCAGCTCAGCTCCTTATGGTAGGAAGTGTTGAAAATAAATCTCAGGCCAAATTTTGAAGACGCTATAATTGGTCTAGCTGTTCTTCCATAATATCCAAATAACATTCGTCTGTATAGTCTGAAATCGGAAAGTAGAGATATTGCAGGAGCAAAATTTTTGTTTTAGTAGGAAGGAATATTTGCAACACTTCAAAATATTGAAGGCTAAAGATTTCTCGGCTTACCTAATTTATTTGATCTGGCAATGAGATCTTTTACAACTAAAAATCCAAAATATTACATATTACCGCAATTTTACCATAAAAGTAGCTCATCTATGTGAACCCCCGCAAGGTATTTTCATTTTGTCCGCCAGCTCAAATGAAATAAAAAGAATAAATGAGAAATAATCCCAATTTAATAAACTTTTTAAAAATAATAATAATAAGACCATTTAAATAGTGCCATTTAGAGAGAAGATTCTCCTCAAGGGCACTCTTAATCGGGATTCGAACTTACTATTACACTGGGGAACAATTTTGGATTTTTTTGCTTCTCAAACAAATTTACGTGATTATAATCGAGCATATACTAAGTTACAATAATATGTAATTTTTATTATCCTGGCACGTCAGAATTCCGAGAAATACCTAAAAAACTGTTTTAGGGAAAATTTATTTTTAAATTAAATCTAATACTGGCAACACCGCAACCGCATTGCATAACTGTCATTTACCATTAATTGAGGTTATGTCAAAGTGGTGTTAATATGTGTTGTGTGATTTAAGCGAGAAATTTTGTGATTTTGAGTGAAAAAACTTGTTTTGAAAGGATAAATATTATGTCAAGGAAGTGCATTAATAGCCCAAACTCTTTTTGTTACGTTTGTAGGGGGTTTGCGTTCAAGTAACAGCATAGAAATATAACATATTTAATACGGAAGGCATATGAGTCATATTTTGCCTGCAAGATTGGAGACCAGGATAAATCATGGGCGCCTCACATTTGCTGCGCTACTTGTGCGGTAAATTTGCGAGCTTGGCTTAAAGGTGCCAAAAAATCAATGCCATTTGCTGTTCCTATGGTATGGAGAGAGGTTAAAGGTCACGGAACTGATTGCTACTTTTATTTAAGTAATGTGATTGGGTTCTCTTCCAAAAATATAGAGTATTGAATACCCGAATCTTCATTCCGCAATTCGACCTATCACTCACAGTGATACGCTACCAATTCCAATATCGCCTTCATTTTGGACACTAGATGAAGAAGATGATGACACCATGCGGTAAACGAACATTATACGGATACGGAATACCACCTACCACCAACTTCTAATGAACCACACTTAATAATTTGGTGATATAAGCGACGAGCATAGAGAGTGCTTTCATCAGGATATATCAGTGATGGAAAAACGATACCAGGGAACACCGAATTCAACGATGCTAGCGGATTATTGCTGGACTACAATTAAAGACAATCCAAGAGCGCAATATAAAAGAAAACTTAAAAAAAAAAGAAAATTGGTGACCAGTAGATATATTTCCTTTCTACTACGTAGAACATAAGTTTTATTTTCAAATATATATATGATAAGTTAAAAACTATACGTGATACAGACTTTTTAATGATACCAATAAAATCAGCATCCGAAACTGCATTAAAAATATATATTGGACTCCAGGAAGCAAAAATGTTCCCCAGTGTATTGACAGATTATTTTTTTTTTAAAAGTAAAATAAAATATGTTGACTGTAAAGAGAGAAAGGTGGTGGCTTCAGCCCTTAGATTGGGTACTTCCCGGCATCTGAATTCGTTTATAAAAAACATGTTTGGTAAGAAAATCGCAGAAAACTTACCAAGGAAGACGAACTACAAAGACACCTTTTTAGATCTTTCGATGTGTGCTGGAATCTAGTGTTCATTTATAATCAATCATACATTTTAATAAGACCTCACAAAAAAAATTAAATCGGCAGGACCACACCCAGCCGAATTGAATCAAATGATTTGGATCTTTTTTACAAATATACGTCCAGTCTACTGTATTTTAATTTATCACATTAAAAAAACGCTTGTCAAAAGAGTATTAATATCCCAAAAAAAATATCTTCATCGTTTTCCACATACCCTAGAAACGTTCGGGGCCCAACGACATGCACAAGACCCAGCCACCTGGCCTTGTCGTGCGCCACCTTGGTCATTGTGTTCCATTGAAGCTCCAACCTGTCTTCGCATAGTTTCCTCACCTGCTTTCTCCACGTATTTCTCCGACAGTATGCCTTCTTTCTAGATTTGTCAAAAAATCTGATTCGACAACTGTTAGGAGAACGTTTTTCAAGCTAAGTAATTTGAGACCTGTAAATATGGAATAAATTAATTTTGTCTGAGATTTCTCACAAGATATGTACTGCACTGTACAGTATTACAATTTCGTGGTATATACGAGTAATACAACCCGGCGGGCTTATTACCAATTCCTACGTATTCATTTATTTATCTATTCATCAATTATACAATGTATGTTACAACGATGTTTAAACAAATACAAGTAGTGAATTTTTTATTCATAACACAAAGCAAATAATCTTAAAAAACTATTACATTAAAACCATATAAAAAGCTACAATCATAAAAAAAATCAAACATAAGTATGCCAGTATACAAGTATTTAAAAAAGAATACAGACACTTAATATGCTCAGTTATTAATACGAAACGGGACCGTCTCAAAACGCCCGCACCGCACCACACCGAGCATCACTTCTGTCATTCACGTGGTAAGAAAATTACAGTTGCATACAAACAAAATAATAATAAAATAAATAAAAAATCAGCATATTCATAGTTTAAGCGAAATCAAGAGCCAATATCGACTATAACATCACGAGATGCTAAAATATAAAAAGAAACCAGAAGTGAGAGATTGAAAAAAATACACCAAGGAGAGAAAAAAGTTTATGCTATGATCAAACAAGGCACACATCATCAACTTTAATACGCGTCATTATGGATTGACAGACACTCAATGAATTTCACAAATCAATATATAATAATTAGATCTACTCAAAGATTTCATGCTCCTGCATCTTTGACTATGGAACAATGCGAACTGCCAAAAATGAAGAGTGCTCAGATTTGTGTGTTTCTTTATATCACTATGTTAGTAGTTTAAATGTATAATATAACACAGATAATATAGTAATAGGTCAAATGTGTAAATGTGATTGAATGTATAACACAGATATAATAGCTAAAGCTCTAATGTGTAAATAGATAAAATAGTTACCATTTTTGATATGTGATCAAATGTATAACATAGATAAAATAGTTAAAGCTCTAATACTCGTACATAAAATAATAAAATAGTTAGTTAACATTTATATGTGATCAAATGTATATACAGACGAAATAGTTATCATTTATGATATGTGATAGACTTGGTGTCCATTAATTGATTGTTGATAACTATGCTTGGAAATATATGGTTTAATGTTTCTGATAACTATTCGAGGCACAGAAATATCGACTAATTGTATTTAAACCGGCGATAAGTACTCGTAGAACTAATATGCCAAGTGCTCTTCCTTTATTACGGACTGTCCCTTTTGAAACGGACCTCGGATATAGACATTTTCAACATTTAAGAAAATGTTTTTATAGAAAGCATTTTGAGCTTTCTTAGTAATAGGAGTTATTTGTTTTGAATTAACGATGACTTCTTACTGTCAATTTTTCTTTCTTGTTAGTGTATATTATCTCTTTCGAGTCCATGATGGGAAAGACGCTGAATATTTTCGTCGAAATGAGAAGGGCGGCGGGACAATTAAGGATATTATACAATAGAGATAGTATGTGAACTTTGCGTATATTTTTCACTTTAACCAATTCAGCTCTTTCAGGTATGAAGTGATGTGATCTTACTTTCTCAGGTTAAAAATACATTTTAGACCAATATTTTGAAGGCGCTGTAATTTGTCCAGCTATTCCTCCGTAACATCCAAAGACGTCCGCATAGCCCAAAATCGGAAAAGGCAGAGATTACAGGAGCAAAATTTCTTGTTTGTGCTCCTCTGATGATGAGGTGAAAACCTTGACCCGGTAGGGTTATACTGTAACAAAAGTGGAATAAACAGTGTTTGATAAAACAAATTACAAAGCAAAAATTTGGTTTCAGTATGCAGGAATCTTTGCAACACTGAGGGAATGAAGGCTGAAGAAAATCCTTCGGCTTACCTAATTTATTAGATCTCGCTATGAGAAAGTATTATCTATTAATGCTGCTGGGTGTTGAACTGTTTTATTTAATGGTATGATAGAGCCATCGAGTAATATTGGATCTACATTAAAAATATTCGCCAAACCAGACATGGAGCTACCCAATTATTGTATTCTCAAGATTGATGAATTACAACGTGCAAATGTAGTAACAAATTGCTCATTTGAATTGTAAAATGTTTCTTGTGTTTCTAGCAGTAGTGTGAAAACCAATTTTAGCCAGTATATCGGGGCTATCAACAATATTGTATATAATTTTATGTAGAAATATAAACTTGAAAAAATTGCATCGTAATCAGTAACCCTTGGTCATCACATCCGCGTGTGAATAGCACCCCGGCGCCCGCGGGTCGCGCTCCGTCTCCGCGGGTCGTCCTGCCCCCTCCAAGGCATCCGCCCCTCTACTCGAGGCAGCTCCTCTCCCCAACCATCTAGGCGCGCCCCCGCCGCGGTAGGTGGACACGAGCCAAATATCCGATCGATACCCTATCGATGTTTTTTCATTG
The DNA here is from genome assembly GCA_949825065.1 of Odontocerum albicorne. NCBI lineage: Eukaryota > Metazoa > Arthropoda > Insecta > Trichoptera > Odontoceridae > Odontocerum > Odontocerum albicorne. The sequence goes on from OX463855.1 coordinate 21,197,513, forward strand.
GGGTCATTAAGACACATTCTCTATCCAATTTGTATACAAATAAGAAATCAAAATAATTTACACAGTGGAGCCACCACTATACCATACATGTGTGGTAACAATCAATTAATGTTGCACCTGATGGCTTACCCACTGTACCCCCTTATCTACTCGGAAGAAGACCTGCTAAGAAGAAACTCCAATTACATAGTAGTGGCATATTTCTGGGTTGAAAGGATATATCCTTGATATGATATATCATACACTATATTGTAGAGTTCCTTTGGACGACTGAACTACATTTTAAATGCAATATCCCAATCTATCTCAAACGGAAGGTATTTAACCAACCTTACCAGTACTGAAATTGGATGCGAAAGATGGACTTTCAAAAACTTCAGACAACACAACACAGCATGGAGAGGTACATGCTAGGTTATAACAGAAACGCAATGAGTGGATACGCGCCTAAATAAAAGTTTACGATGTTATAGAGGTCGCAAAAATATTGAAATTGAAGTGGGCTGGGCACATCGCCCGAACAACGAACCATCGTTGGACGTATAAAGTAATCAAGTGATACCCAATAGGTAGAACTAGGCATGTAAGAAGATCAAAGGCACGCTGAGTGGACGAAATACGTAAGCATGCATCGATTTTGTGGCAGCAATGTGCAAAGGGCAGGATTTTTTGAAAACAGCTTGGAGAGGCTTATATCATGCAGTGGATTAATGTAGGCTGATGATGATGATATTGTAGATTTGGTGATATAAATTTCGGTCGTACGTTTCCTCTTAACGCATACAAGCAGCATACCTAGGTGGGGGTGTATCTCGATTGGGAGGATAATATGAGATGAACCTAGACTTTTTGATAGCTTCTCTCTTAAATTTAGTTTCTTTTCCATTTTCTTAACTTATATCATACGTGTTATTTCAGGATATATATTGACATACTATTTTACTATCAATAAACCTGTTGTTTATTATATTTCACTGGTGTTACCGGCACACTGAAGATCCAGCATTGTCTTCAGTCCTATTAATCGAGCCTTCGAATTTAAGAACCACTGGAGTGGGCGCGGAACTTGCAGTTCACCATCGCACATGTTGGCAATATTGCCGTGAGGAATCAAGAATACTCGCTCATATCTAGCGCACGCGAGTATTGTGACAAGGCGAACGCTTTTACCAGGCCTTTTTAAATTATTTTTTGGGGTCCTATCGAGGTGCGAGCCGAAACCCCGGGTGAATGTCAACATCTTTTCAATTAGGCTACGGAGGCCGTTCTGGTGTTGTTGACACAATTGGGTGAAAAAAAACTGGATTTTTTATAACACATTTGGCAGAACAGTTTAAAATGACATGTACTATTATCAGAGTAGATCCTGATAAAGGCCTTTGGACCAGATGCTCTTGACCCGTTGTGATGGAAGGATTGGCCACCATCACAGCCGTTTCCAAGGGGCGCCGGGTTTCACATTTCTTTCTCGTTTTTAGTTTCGATTATATATCACTTTCATTGTACACATTACAACCTGACGGGTTTATTGCGTTGTGGCATTTTTTTTCTTACCAATCAGAAAGGTGTTAAACAAGCGTTAACCATGATGAAACCCTCTAAAAAAACTGGGCACTAACGGGAATCGAACCTGCAATTTCCGGGTTGGAGACAGGCGTTTTACCAATTAGGACACGTAAGCCAACTAGGTCACCTATCTTTTTATTTTCATTTCCCTTGTTTTGTTGATTGCATTGGTCCTTTCTTAAATTGTTTTAACACCGCATTCGGAGGTACCTTCCTTGCTCGTCTATTACATGTTGTCTTAAATCAGCTCCATGAAATTGTTTTAACACCGCATTCGGAGGTATCTTCCTTGCTCGTCTATTACATGTTGTCTTAAATCAGCTCCATTAAATTGTTTTAACACCGCATTCGGAGGTACCTTCCTTGCTCGTCTATTACATGTTGTCTTAACCAGCTCCATTAAATTGTTTTAACACCGCATTCGGAGGTACCTTCCTTGCTCGTCTATTACATGTTGTCTTAACCAGCTCCATTAAATTGTTTTAACACCGCATTCGGAGGTACCTTCCTTGCTCGTCTATTACATGTTGTCTTAACCAGCTCCATTAAATTGTTTTAACACCGCATTCGGAGGTACCTTCCTTGCTCGTCTATTACATGTTGTCTTAACCAGCTCCATTAAATTGTTTTAACACCGCATTCGGAGGTACCTTCCTTGCTCGTCTATTACATGTTGTCTTAACCAGCTCCATTAAATTGTTTTAACACCGCATTCGGAGGTACCTTCATTGCTCGTATATTACATGTTGTCTTAAACCAGCTCCATTAAATAAAGTGCATATCTTCGCCGGGATTGCTCTTCCAAAATGAGGAGAGACATTAGAAGCTACTAGCTCTCAGATTGAAATCCAAGAATACTATCATTAAGACCACAATACCTCTAGAACATCCACGTGCTGTTGTTAGGATGAGAAGGGGAGAAGAATATCGAGCCCCAGTGGCGAAATTTCACCTGGCTATGAACTACCCTGAACCAAATACAACAGGATGGCAGAATTCTGGGTGAAAATACTTTACTGCATTTGAGACGATAAGATAATTTCAATTTGCCCTAACAAATTATGTCCAATCCTTTTACATAGGTAAGAAATAACTCGGGAATATAACTGTAAAATATATAAAAAGTCTCAATAAACTCAAAGGATATTTATTCAGTATGAAGATTTTCATAAAATATTTAACTTTTCAGCTTCCTAAAAAAGTTACGTATTAATGTCTAATTAACTGATCCCATATCCGATAGATATGACCGAAGTCATAGGTATCCTTATATCCTCGAATACTAGGCGGAAAAAAATACATGTGTTATCCAAGGGGAGTAGCATAGCGCGGGGTTCGAACCGACAACTTTCCGCCGTCCAGTGCTTTATAACGCGGCCATACACCTCTGACTGATATGTGGTGTGTCGATAAATGTCAAATAAGAAATTTAATTATTTACGATGAATGTGAACTAAAAACTCGTTAAATGTGTTAAGTAAGGTGAAAAAGAGCACGTTCAGGTGGTTTGTACATATTGGGGGTGGAGTGACGAAATACTGACTGAGACCTAAACAAATTTACATTTCAAGAATGAGTGGTGACGTGGTTGAGGATGACTAGGAGAAGTATGGTTGGACCAAGTTAATAAAATTAGAACGAAATGTAAGGAGTAAGAGAAACAGAAGGAAATGTAAGGAGTAAGAGAAACAGACGGAACTGTATGAGAAGATCTATGGATGTGAAGGAGGCGAATGAAGAATGACGTGATAGGAAAGTTTGGTGCTCTGTCCTCTCTATCTACCCCAACAGAGAAATGTTGTGATTTTATGAATATATATGTATATTATTTAACTGTCTTGATATAAAATATTATATATGATATACGAGGCATATCCAGAAAGTAAGTGTACTGAATTTTTGTAGGTTACAATTTTTTTTATTTAAACAAAAAAAATACTTAGTTACCGTAGTACATATGTAAGCTATTTTTCGACATAGTCGCCATTCCTCTCAATGCAGGTGGTGAAGCGGGGTATCAACTTTTTGTTGCCTTCCTCGAAGTAGTTTCCCGCCAACCCCTCCGTCCACTTCTCCACCTCCTCCTTTACCTCTTTGTCGGTTGAAAACCTTTTCCCACCCATGTGCAGCTTCAGGGAGGTAAAGATATAGTAATCTGAAGGTGCTAGGTCAGGGAAATGCGCGGGATGGTTCAGGACATCCCATTTAAACGAGGCGAGCAGTTCCGTCTGGCATTGTCGTGCAGCAGGCAGACTCCCTTTGTCAGCATGCCTCTCCTCTTGTTCTGAATCGCCCTCCGCAATTTTTTTAGGGTCTCACAGTATCTTGCAGAGTTGATGGTCTCCCCTTGAGGCATATATTCAATTAAAATTATGCCTTGACAGTCCCAAAACGCGGATGCCATGATTTTCTTGGCTGAAATTGTTGTTTTGAACTTTTTGGCGGAGGGTGAAGAGGTGTGACGCCACTGTTGAGACTGCCTTTTGGTTTCAGGCGTGTAGTGTGCAACCCAAGTTTCATCTCCAGTAACGATGGAGCGGAGAAATTTATCTCCATGGAGTTTGCAGCGCCTCAAAAACTCTTGCCCGGCCTCCACTCGATTCAACTTGGCGGGATATTGGATTGACATTTTTCACGAAACGTGTTGTCGCGTCGACACTTCTCAACGTACTGATCTCAAACCGGTCTCGTTGCGGAGGGGAAGGGTAGGCAATAGCGTCGTTTTGGCTTTGCTTAATTTGAAAAAAAAAATTTAGGCTGCCTAACACCAAGGCCTTCACTCTAATAATAAGTTTACAGTGAAAATGCTTCGTCATTTCGCAATCGATTCTAGCCCGCCTGTGACAAAAGACCTCTCTACGTCGTGTTAATTACGAGTATATTCTCATATCGGTGAGGCCCTAGCAGAGGAATACAAACTCGACAGGTTTGCCTGACGAAGAACTTCGTAAATGAGTTCGAAACTTAAGTCGCAATAATAAAATCGTATTAATGAATTTTACATATTCTATTTCATCATAATTTTGATCAATGATAAAATATAATTATTTGTCTAGTGTAAGAGGAAGGTGCTGGCTGCAGCAATTGCTTTGAGGGAATATAATGTAGTCTATGTGGATGTGACAAACGTTAAAGACGTGATAGAAATGAGTGAAGACCTGTCTCATTTTCTAAATAGCGTGTTGGTGAGAATGATGGTGAATTTGATTACTATGTTTTCTTTGAATTGGAGAATTAAATATTGTTCGAGTTTATCCTTTAACTTATTTAACCATTATAAAAGGGTTTAACAATGGCGTATGCGATTTGCTTCTGAACTCCTTTATTAACTTACAAATTAAGGTCTGCTTGAAACGAAAGAAAAAGACGCAATAGAAGAAGCTTAAACTCAGGTGGTCCTATGGACATCCTAGATCCCTCCAGTGAACGCATGAATAAGGCAGTCGTTAACTATATGTTCCGTGATCCGCATCTGACTATATTTGCATATTGACGATCCCATGAAACCCTATTTGTGTATCAAGTATGCACATCCATTGTGGGATGTGTGGACTTGGTTTGAGCCACTCCAGATTTTTCTTGGCATGCTACATCCACACTTAAAGAGTTAGAAGATCTGTTGAAAAAACCTTGATAAATTATTACGAATTGTTAATCTTTGTCGGCAATCGTAGTCTATCGGTTAGCATACATGCTAAGCAAGTGGGCAACCCAGATTCTATTCCTGGCGGATTAACTTTCAGATTAGTTTTTCTCTTAGGCCATTTTACATCTGAATTTATGTTTTTCTGTAGTTTATATGCTATATAATCAGATGGCGTTCTTGTTAGTGACATTTGTGTCCCTCAACCTCCCTTATTTTCTCTTGAACTAATTAAGAATCGCTCTTGAGGTGATCGGTAAACATGTACAATGGTGTGGGCTGAAAAACATCTGATATCCTCGCGGCCGGGTTTGACCTACATTGATGGGGTGTATCTCGATCGGAGGGAATGTTATGAGATAAACCTTTTGATAGCTTCTCTCTTAAATGTATTTCTGCTATTTATCTGCACAATTATCTAAAATAAATATCAAATATTCAATGAAAAAATCATATTACTAGAGATCTTCTAAATGCTCCTGACTTTGTGATTTTGTTTCATAATGGACAATAAAAGGATATATATCAAGCAAATCAATATTTAAGCTTTTATCAAGAAAATTTAATCCTTGTGCGACTATAAACAGTGTCGCACGTTCGAATTACGAGGCTTAGGTAAAAAATTCGTTTACTTACATACAACCTTATTTGATATGATTTATTTTTATAAATATATTGTGTTTATAAAAATAGCTTTTGCTGTACTTTCACAACATTATTAGTTTAACTTCTAAGAGAAATTATTTCTCATTTTACAAGTTTTCGTTTTTCGAGTGAAAGTTAGTAATTAAAGAACTCATAAATACGCGAAATGGCTGTACATGCATATATCATATAAGGGATACTAACCAATCTAATGGCCACAGCTATCACCTTCCTATCTTTACAATCAATTAATTTTATTTTAAATATTTTAATAGTGCTCTTGAAAAAAATACTGTTCTCTAAACGGCGCTATACTCGTACATTATAAATCGTCATTTTATTTTTATTATGTATCAAAGAGATCAAGTCAGTTAAATGGAAATTTCATAGTTATATTCCGCCTTTAAAATGTTACATACAAACCCACACAAACCAGTTAGATGTTTCCACAATTATCTCAGAACAAGTAAAATTTAATTTATGGCCTTTGTGTACCTATATTAACGTTCATGTGGTTAAACTATAGAAGGTACGAAAAGCTCAGGAAGATGTAGGAAAACTTGGAATGACGAAATGAATCAAATTCTTGAAGATTGAAAAGCCTTCAAATATTTAAATTTTTTACTGTTATTTTTACGCAATTCTACTCTTCACAAGAAAAACGGTAGGTAATTATAACATATATCAGTCACTTCATTGCCTGTTCTACCATAGTTGATATCACCCGCGAAATTCACAAAAAAAATAATTGCTTTTTAAATTTGATTTTATTTACTTACGAGTACTTTATTATTTTTGTAATTTTGTATATATGTACTTAAGGCTTTATTTCATATGGGTTTTGTGTTGCATTGTATACCCTTGCACACTTGCTGGAATGAATTATTATTATTGTAAACAATACAAGTCTGAGATAATTTAGGATAATAGGAAAGTATCCATGGCGAGGTGTATGGACGTAGCACAATCGCAAGATATATGCCAGGATAGAATGAAGTGGAGATCTGTTATCTCCACCTTCTCCCATCCACAGGGACATGACGTGATGGTGATTACAATGATGATTAAATTACTTCAACACAAATAAGCAGCGTCCCCATTACGAGACTAGATAATCCTGCATCTCATCACAAATAATATGCATTATATATACTCGTACCAAGGTATCAAACTTGTAGGTCTCGTGGGGACTTTTTGTCTTGGCTGGATTGGGGACGCGAAGGGGATTAAGTCAGACGGGACGGAGACTAATCTTCGGCCAAGACAGGCTCCTCGTCTGCCAGGACACTTACAGGCAACTTCCATTAGCGGGTATCGATCAGGGGCCGTGGCTGAGGCCTGCCCGGCCGCCCGGATGCCAGGGTGGCTTGGAGGGTGTTGTGTCACTCTGTCACGGTTGCTTTAATTGAGATATTTGTGAAATCGATTAGATGAAAATCAAATCGTGGGACGCGATCTTCGAGGTAAGTTTTAAATAATGAATCTAATGGTATCTAAGTAAAGTCATTTATTTATTATTTATTTTATTTATTTGTATATAACAAGAAATTTTATAAATACATAATTTGTGAAAAAACAATATGTTATTTAATATGGACACATAATTTTAATGGATTTGGGTTTGTTATCTTTCATTTGTCGCATCCCTAGTCAACTAAACTTTTACCTGCATCTTACTGAGGACATACCGTGAACAAATAGATTGATATTTTTTTCGATTTTTGACCACATAATACCCGTTTCATACTTTCATCAACTCGATAAACAGTGACACTCAATTACATATGTAGTCGTATATATCAAACGAATCAAACCACTCACACTTCATCACTCCAGACATACTAAAAAGTTTATCCCATAGTGTGCCACACATAATAATAATAAAAACACACCATACTCAAAAGTCAACACAAATCTATGCTACAAGTTATTCCTCCTGCAATCCAAGTATTCAAACTCTTGTCGCAATAACGACCAAGATGTGATCGACTGCCTAAATGTTTTGCCCCCTTTTGCCTTTATTGATTTCGGCACCCCACTAAATGTCATGGGAGCCAAATAGGCATATTGCCTTTGGGTAAAATATGTTCTAACTCTAGGGATGGTGAGCATTTGATAAGTTGCCATGCGTTAATGTGTCTCTGCTGAGTTTGCATTTTGTTGATGACATTGCAAGAGAATGGACTTGAAATGTAAGTAGGCTACGTTTAGGACCCGATACTCCATGAAAAATCCACTGTGGGATACCGGGCAGGAAGTTTATTAATTATTTTTATAATCAATTTTTGGAAAACCTGCAGTATGTGTTTCATATACGTACTGTAGCAAAACTAATACACCGTAGAAAAATGTCAACTGACTAAAGCGAATTATATATCTTGAAGAACATTTTTACTGATCACATTTCGAATTATACGGAAAATATACCCTAGTTTTCTGATGTTTGTGCTCAAAACGTTAATATGAACCTCCCAGTGAAGAAACTGATCAACGAAACTCCAAGATACTCGTCCTTTATACTATCATCTTTCCAAAGAAAAACAATTACAGCCAGTCGAAGGCGGCAAGTGTGAAGTTTTATACTTTTATTTTTAGGTGCCTGAGTTCTTGTAGAGATGTTAAATGTGATGTACATAATTAGTTTTTTGGGTATCGAGAGTCTATAAATTTGAGTCCATATATATTTTAACTAGACTTTTAAATGGATGTTACTTATTAATTATAATTTCTAGATTCATTTATAATAGATTGATGAGAGTATTTTTATTCGGAACCATATGCGAAAACTGTTAAATGGTGTTAAATGGTTTAAACTGAGAATACTCCTCATCAAGACCTATGTATGGAGTATCTTGATGTACGGCTGCGAGACATGGTGCCTATCCGAAAGAGATAGACGAAGACTAGAGGCTTTTGAGATGTGGTCCTATAGAAGACTATTAGGAATTTCCTGGAGAGACCGCATCACAAATGAAGAGGTTCTCCAACGAATCGAAGGAGGAAGGCACCTGCTCAGGATCCTGTCCGAAAGGCGTGCAAGATGGATCGGTCATATAATACGACAAGAGGGCCTCTTGCATGCCATAATGGAGGGCATGACCGAGGGGACAAACTCTAGGGGACGCCCACGCCGAGAGTACCTGGAGGACCTGTTGGTGGACGTGCGCTGCTCAACATACACAGACTTAAAAAGAGCCGCACAGGACAGGGGGGAATGGAGGAGAAGAGTTCAAATTGCTGCAAACCAGTCTTAGGACTGCAACCACGGAAGGAAGATATCAGTAATAATACCGATATAAACACTGTATGTTTTCCTAATAAAATAAAATAAAATAAAATAAAATAAAATAAAATAAAATAAAATAAAATAAAATAAAATAAAATAAAATAAAATAAAATAAAATAAAATAAAATAAAATAAAATAAAATAAAATAAAATAAAATAAAATAAAATAAAATAAAATAAAATAAAATAAAATAAAATAAAATAAAATAAAATAAAATAAAATAAAATAAAATAAAATAAAATAAAATAAAATAAAATAAAATAAAATAAAATAAAATAAAATAAAATAAAATAAAATAAAATAAAATAAAATAAAATAAAATAAAATAAAATAAAATAAAATAAAATAAAATAAAATAAAATAAAATAAAATAAAATAAAATAAAATAAAATAAAATAAAATAAAATAAAATAAAATAAAATAAAATAAATAAAATAAAATAAAATAAAATAAAATAAAATAAAATAAAATAAAATAAAATAAAATAAAATAAAATAAAATAAATAAATTCCCATTTATTGTAATTACATTCAACAACACCTCTTAACAAATGTAAAATACATATATATCATCACACCGTGTCTCTGTTGGGGTAGGTTGAGATGAGAAATCACAGACTTTCCTATCGTTACACACTACTTTCATCTCTTCAACATTCGTATGGATGTTGAAGAGGTGAAATACATTTCTTCCTTTCAAAATATCATTCACTTGATTCGACCATACGTTTTTAGGTCTTCCTCTACCACGCCTTCCATTCACATTTGCTCTGTATTCACAAGAAAATGTTTTTAATTTTGTAGCATGTATATTCCAAATAGTACAGTTTTGTTAGTCTTTATTCATTCATTCGATCTAGGTGTCCAAACTATCTCTGTGTTATTATTCCCCGTACTCAATACATCAGATTTAAGTTCATATTCATCCCAAATCACTTCACTCTTTTCTATCATATATTGTCACCCCACGTATTCTTCTAAGTGCACTCATTTCTACAGCATTTATTCGGTGGATGCTAAAAACTGTATTAGACTTCCCTGATTCTGATTGTATGTCATTCTAAACTAATATATTCTAACGATCAAAGAAACTTGAAAATTTTCAACATTACTACAGAGTTGTGGTCAGTATACATACTCGTACCTTATGTGAAAGAAGGACATATTTGCATAAACATGATTGGCTTGAATCGACTGTAAATGAAATAAATACATACATGCTATCACGTCATTTCACTGTAGGAGCAGCTAGAGACGGAAAAACGCCAGACTTTCCTTTCTTGACACACATCTTTTGTCTCACCTACATTTGTAAATCTTCTTATATAACTCCTACGATTTTTTTTACTTTTTACTTTTTTTTTCAAATATCATTCACTTCTTCCAACCATACTCTCCTTGGCATTCCTCTACCATGCATATACGAAATGAACAAAGATTATTTTTTATGGTGTGCTCTGCAACAATGTACGATTACACATTATTTAGATTTTTTGTTATTTTTAGATCGTGTGTAACAGCCAAACGTTTATACTGGTTATTAACAAATTAAGTAGATAATGCACATTTTTTTTTGCATTCATACGTCAAGTGTTGTCAAACACTAGAAGCTTCATATTTCTTGTTGTTACACAACTGAAGTCCCATTGATTTCTTACACAACGAAGGATTTATTACCCACCGAGATGGCTGTCTGCCCTGAACAGCGACAGAGCCTGACCTTGTGTAGTCTAGGTACAAGTTTTTGTTGTTAATTCGGGTAAAAAAAACTTAGCAGCACGCAACCGGCAAACGGCTAGCGGGCAGCGGGACGGGCAGAAAAAGCGCGACCGGAAATACCATCCTTGGCGGCTGTGTTGTAATGCTTGTACCTTTACGAGAGGAGCTACAGTAAACGGTGATGTTTAAAAGTAATAAAACTCGCCTGCTGATAAAGACTACCTACTTAATCCTTTCAAGGGTTTGTCCGCAACAGCCTGACAAAAGTATAGATTTTTGGATACGTGTAACAATTTATTTGTAAATACAAATAACTCCATAATGTATCGTTATACCCAATACAACCTTGTAACGACGTTCAGTAATTTTAATTATTTTATCAACTTTAATATAAGACTCAATTCTAATAAATTGCAAGTTATTTAGGTAAATACATTACATAAAACTAATAATAATGACAAATTAATACATCTTGTTACAAATTACCAAAAATGTGGCAGTTTGTTAAAATCAAATAATATTTGGTGACGTTAGTCTACATTGGCTAGGGATGGGGTATTCGATAATTGGATTTTCGATTTTATTATACCTAAAATTAAATGTCCGTAATTATTATTAATTCATAGTGAATCTTGGCCTATTTAAATATATATACAAATCATACAATACATTAGAAAGTCAGTATAATGATAATTAGGAATTAAAACGTCAGTTTAGAGAAAAACAATTTTTCGTCTAAAAAAAACTTCGATTTGTAAAAAGAAAACGATTTTACCCCATCCCTTTGAGACATGATGTTTCAAACGTCACAGGAACCACCCTACATTTTCCCAAGTATAGGTAGGTATATATTATCAGTTTAGGCTTTAGTTTTTTTTCTCGCCTTTAAGAATGATAATGTATATGTTAAATAAGAAGCCATGTACATTTTAAGAGTATACATGTATGTAGAGCAACATCTTGCATAGTTTGTCATGAAATACGAATATCTCGATAGTTTATCGTTATACCTAGGTAGGAATGTATTATTATTTTGGACTCTAACTAATCTAAGAGAACCTAACTTTGTGGCCGTATTCACCACTTTTCTAGCACTTAACTTATTTTATTAAGTATTATTATTTTGTCATGTGTCAACAATAATCTCGAGTAAGAGCTGAGGATGAGTTCAAATCTCGAGTAAGGGCGCCCTTGAGGATACTCTGCGCTCTTAAAGGCTTTATATAAATTGTCTTTTTATTACTATTGTTGAAAAAAGTGCCGTAGTGGCTTAGTTGGTAAGATGCCTATCTTCCTACCCGGAGGTTGTAGGTTCGATTCCCGTTGGAACCCAGTTAAAAAAAAGGATTTCAGTCTGGTTTTCATTAAAGACCTCTTTAATATATTTTTGGTTGGTTGGAAGAGATTGCCATATGGCAATACACCCATCAGGTTGTACTGTATGTCTATACCCGTCAGATTTCCTTAATTATCTCAGAACAGGTAAAATGCGGGTTGGGCCCTTTATTCGTATCAACGTCCATATTACGAGTATTTTCAACGACCATATTAGTCTTTGCTTATATAAATTTAATCCTTATTATTTCCTTAGGTCCTCTATACTATCTGCAAGAAACCTTCATAACATATTAATAAAATGTTAACTATCTGTGAAATATTTTCATAATATCACAGGCAGTTCTCGACTATCGTACATTTAATTTTCGTCCGATTCGCTACTTGTACATCTACTAGTGACTAATTAAGTTTTTACATTGAACTCTCTATTTCCTAAATGTCATCACTCAAATAATCAAACTAATTGTAGTTAATGAATTAAGCATTAATGTGATCAACGAAAATGCTAATGAGTTTATTGAATCGCACGCAGAACCATTGTCAAACAATGACTTGATCAACATGCAAAATGTAAATAGGATACAAACCGAAACAGAAAAAGCTAACTAATGAAGAACCCGTTGTTAAGACTTGGGTATTCAAGAATATCAATGAGGGATCCATGCACAACTTCTCGGGTAGTAAGATACTCGTATTAATGAAAATTTTAAAACATCTTTGTTCAGTTGGTTAAACATGTAACTAGCCGATAAATGATTTAATTGTGTGGTATCATCAATGGATGTAATTGGTAGTCCAAATCCTGACATAATCTGGAAATATTCGAGAAATAATCACTGCGCCCCAACCGCGGGGCCCTACGCTATCTGACTCAGTATTTCATGGCCCCACTGTTGGGGCGGTACTCACGGAGAGTTTAACAAATTCTCGATTATCATGGAATAATGTGTTCCTAATGGAGAGCGTATATCACAAGTACGTAGTGTAATTCATAGATGCACTGTATACTATAGAGCTATTTATAAAGAAAATATTTATTTATTTTACAAAGTTTACGTACATAGGTTAAACCCAATTTTATACAATAGAAAACTTAGAGAGAAATTATATACAGCACCAAGAAAGAAAAAATTACATACAAAACAAAGAGACATTATGTACAGTAGTAAGAAAATAAAAATTATCAAACAAGAAATATTAGTTTCGCCGATACAACTACTTACTAAGAAAGCTCAAAATGCTTTCTTTAAAATCATTTTCGGAATTGTTGAAGATGTCAATATTCCTTAGATCGAAGATACCTTATTCAAAATGGATAACCCGTGATACAGAGGAAGAGCACTTGATAGGTTAGTTCTACTTATTGCCGGTCTAAATAGGTCAAAACTTCTGTATCTCGAATAATTGTCAATATAAAACCTTATCTTTTCCAACATATTTTAATAAGGTGTACCTTTCGTCAATAACTTAAATATATAAGAAGGGATTATCATAATCCTCCTCATGCTAAGAAGGTAGTATCCCAACATACCAAGAGGAAATCTTGTAGGATAGAACCTCTGGTAATAAACACACTCCCGTAGGTAGAGAAAGCTAAAAAAATATGAAGGGTAGTGTTCAACAATATCTTGATAAGTTTACTATAAAGAAAACACCTAACACTATTATTAACACACTTCCTTAACTGTATTGATGATAAGGCTCAGTAACTAGTTTAATTCTATATTTTGCATTTCCTTTAAGAATAGATATGTCGAAGTCATACGTATCCTTATACTCCCGAATATTAGACGGGAAAATGCCTCTGTAATTCGATGGGGGTAGCAAAGCGCAGGGTTCGAACTGGCGACCTTTCGCACGGAAGTTCAATGCGTTACCGTGCGGCCATGCACCTCAATTGTATATACGATTCCAATGTTAAATGAATATTTAAATCAAGTCTTTTCACACTTCTTTTTATATTGCTCTACTTTCGTAAACATTTTCAGGAACTAATTATCTACGAAAGTCAAGGCCTGACTGTATTTATTTCCATATGCACGCAATAAAATAAAGATTTAAATAAAATATTCATATAAACTATATATCTTAACTTAATGTGTTACTACCGCATATCGGAAGATCTTATTTGTAGTTCAAAGCCTTATTTGTAGTTCTTAGTCTCTTGGTAAGTTTTCTGCGGTTTTCTTACCAAACATATTTTCTGAACATATGCAAATTCGGGGAAGTACCCTATATAATGGCCGCAGTTACCACCTCCCTATCCTTAGACTCAACTTATGTATATTTATTTTGTAATATTTTAAATCTGTCAATAATCAAGGGTTTGAATCCCGAGTACGAGCGCCCTTGATGACAGTTTGCTCTAAACGGCGTTATATAAATATTATTTCAATATTATTACGAGTATTAAAAGGCAACTCATAATCACCACTTAATACACTGTATTGTCATTACGTTAGAAAGTATGTTATGTCAATAATGAATAACATATCTATTTATTAGTCATCAGATTTCTCACATCAGTATTGCATGTGATGTTTGGACACATATCATCATTATACACATTATTTTTTGGATGGCTATTTATCAAAATTTGGGTGTTCCCTGCCAGCGAGCGATGATAAGTCGATAAGGTTAATTGGAAATGCAGAATATGTTCTATGCTGCGTATATACGCATCAATAAAGTAAACACTCACTATCAAATTTCGGAATAATACGAAGATTATTAAATAAAAATACTAAAACTATAAATTTTCTCAACAATTATACAGTAATGATATAAGGTTATCATGGTCATCATCATCATCGTGCTATGCCCCTATTGGGGCAGGCATTGAGAGCAAATCTTCACTTCATACCATCTTGACACATAACTTTCGCTTCTGCCACGTCTGCGATACATTTCGTCATGCATAGTTTACTATTATAAATGATTTTCCCTCTTTCCTTTTTCAGAATTTAATTAATTTGGTCATGCCACGTTTTTCTAAATCTTTCAAAATTTCTCATACCTTTTATATTACTCGTAGGTATGTTATATTTTTTTATGAACCATCATGCATTCTTTCTACAAGTCCGAACCATCTCTATGCTCCATTATTTCAATCGGCATTATTTCCTTAAATACTCATTCCATATTGTGTTATATGTATTGTAGTTTCTCTTCATTTTTTGCTATAATAATGACGTTAGATTTTACCTTAAATGGGGGCTGGTTAAGACTTAAGATAAACACCACGGAAATTTAAAAAATCATTGCGTTTAGTTATATCCGAATAATTTTGTCTTTATTAATTACAATTGAATGGTGAATTAATGTTTTATTATTAATCTTCCTTTGAATTGTACATAAATAGAAAGATTAAAATAGGAACTAATTGATTTGGTAGAATATAGGATTGGGGACATGATACTTTCCAGGAATCCAAACATAAAGCCGTTAGAGTTGATATTGGAGTTTAGACAATTAAAACGTGTTTTTCTGAATGCATAAGCGGATTATTGTTTGGCTACAGTTCGATTTTGCCATTCCATTCCGTGGTGCCATTGTCGAATCCAGGACCATGAGTTCGTATTTAAAAATAATGCGATTGACTCAGGAAGCCAAATCCACGAGGTTATTTAAATGCGTGTTTATTGGTAAAAACAATGTTATTAAAAAAATGTTTACAATAAAGACAAAAAAGTATAGTAATGTAAGTTATTTTATCAGTGATTCTAGATGAATTGGATTTTTTTAAATTATTATTTTTCTGCTAACGAAATGAACTACAAATAATAAGACGAAACAAGTTTTTTTATTTTAAATAATACATATAGCCAAATTCATGTGTATTCGTATTCTCACGAATTCTAGGCGGATAAAATGCCTAAGCTAGCTTAAGCTGAGTGCAGTAGCACATCGCGGGGCTCCGAATGGAAGTTCAGATACTTACCATGCGGTGAAACACCTTTGCATCATGTACTTTGTTCAGGAAGACTAAAGAAAATAAGTGAGGCCTAAATTTATGTTGATAACCGCCAAAAAAATATCAGCATCCGCCCAAGTTATTCTGGGAAATAAAGTCATTCTTTCATTGAATATATTTTAGATAAATTTAAATGATATTTTTATTGTCATGTGTATGAGTAATACGAATTATAAGTTTCAAGTAAAAAAGGTTTAAAAGGTGTTTAAAATGTTCTTTGAATATATTAAGTTTAAACGATTCTTTCACAAACAGTTTTTTGGTTTATTTTGGTAAGTCAAATATTTCGATATGCCACTGTTCAATTTGATCTTTAAAAATAGTTTTTCTGGACAAGTTTATACGAATAACAAGTTAAGTATGGATTGTTGTCTTTTTGTTGAATGTTTTATTTTTAGTTTGAAGAACACTTATAGAAACTTAATTAAGATTTTCAAACAAACATATTATGAAGGATTAAAATCGCAAGTATTTCTGCATCTTGGTTCTCCTTCCATTGTGATATGTCAAAAATTATGGGCTTAAGTTTCTCGATCATCTTTTCTTCGATTTTGATAGGTACTATTTGGCCAGTGCTGCTCATGAATTTGGTTGTGCTGTAGTTTGTCTTACGCTATACATTTAGCGATGCCCTACTTATTTTATCAAGCATTTTAGCAATATCATTATCGTCGTTAACGTGAAGTACGATATCATCTATAAACCGCAAATAACTCAAGTATTCGCCATTGACATTGATTATATTATTATTGTATGTTTGTAAATAAAAAACACATTTGGGCGGCTTTATGCCTTTAAGAGTACCTGATCTCATCCCCTAGCGTTGGTCACTTGATTGTTTCTGAAATTTGGTCGAAAAGTTCCGCGAGCAAAATATACGACCCTATTGTAAATCTTCCGCCCCCATATCGCAGACAATGGACATTTTTCTCAACGGGACGACGGTTAACCATTACGCGAATGTTTTTTTTCCTACATAATTTAGTCTTAACGCATAATTCTTTCGCTCAAATAGGTCGTAAAATATTTAATTTTGTGTTTAAATACCTTTTCTTTATACTATGTAATAAGTACGAAATAAGATATACATAATGTTTTAGATTTTTTCTTAAAAGCCTTAAATTTTTTCGATGTTGTTATCATTATGTATAAGATTTTACGAAATGGATAATTAATTGTACGTTCAATTGCAAAAAGTTTAATGTCTAGTTTTTAGGTATTTCTATTTGACTATGCCAACATATGTTTTTTTTGCTGAGAATTGCCAAATCTCACGAATATCTTCAGCTCGGACTTGTAAACAAAATAATTGTTTGTTAGAATTGTTTTCTAGTTACAAGTTAGTATTTAGGTGTTAACTATTTCTACGAAATTAAACATTAAGATTATTAAAAATAAAAATTACACGTAGGAAATTAAAATTAAGTTAGCTTATAGTTATAAGATACAAATGAGATTAGTTTTTTAACTTTTAAGTAATATATTTGTTCGAGTACCATATATGGGTACGCACTTTGGCGAATGTTTGTATTATAGATTACTTTATTGAATAAACAAAAACAAAAGATAAAAGCTCGAACTTGTTGGATATTTTAAGTAATTGATTATATGTAAGTTCCGCGGGAATGAGAAGTTATGATAAGTAACTTACAAAGGTCCATTTGTGGTTCGTCTTCCCTTGGTACTCTTCTGCGGTTTTATTAATACAAATGTTATTCTAAACATATGCAGATACGAGGAAGTACCTCATCTAATGACCGCAGCCACCATCTTCCCACCGTACACTCAACTTATTTTATTGTTATTATTATTTTACAATATTTTTAATTTGTTAACAATATGGGGTAGGAGTGCCCTTGATGACGTCTCCTCTCAAAATGGCTCAATATAAACTGTTCTTTTATTATTATTATTGGTTTAAATGTTAAAAATTACGTGAATGCACTTTGAGAACATCAGACTAGAAAAAATGTTATCTCTGCTTATCTCGTGAAGGGCAGCGTGATAATGCGCATTTCTTCTTACAATACAAATAAAATGCGTGTCGCGGAGAACAAACCTGGCTCACTGTTTGTAGAGCTACTTGATACATTCTGTAAGAAACAGATAACATTGTATGATACATTGTAGTTTATATTATTCATTATCATTAATGCCCTAAATTATATGATTCAAATATTTGCTTCTATGTAAATATTTAATTTATTAATGAGTTTTCGGAATTAATGCATTTCCCTAACATATCAGCCTATGTCGCTAAATTACTGTGAATTCGGTCAATTTTCCACAGTCACCAATATCACAAGGATCACAAGGAGGTTGGAAAAGTCACCACATTCACCAAATCAATGTCGTTGAGTCAAGATGCCTCTGTCACCAAACTACTGTGAGTTTAGTGAAACTCCTGTCACCGACATCACAATGATGTTGGCAGTCACTCCGTTCACCGAATTAATTTCGTTTGGCAAAGATGCCTCTGTAACCAAATTACATTTAGTTTGGTCAAGTTTCTCCAGTAGTCAACAACTCGAGGTTGGAAAAGTTACTCCATTCACTAAATCAATTATAGTTTGGCACAGTTCCCCTATCATCAACATCATTCTGAGTTCGATTAAGTTGGCCTGTTACCAACATCATAATAATTGACTCAGTCACCAATATCAATATGAGTTTGGTAAAGTTTTCACAGTCATCAACATCATTGTGAGTTTCGTAAAGTTGCCCCCGTTACCAACATTACAGGTTGGTAAAGGTTCCCTGTCATCAACATCACAATAAGTTTGATAAAGACTACACAGTGGTAAAATTGAACCAGTCACTAACGTAATATCTAAGTTCTACGAATAATGCATGATTATATGAGTTTTGGAGAAAACAACACAATTTAATATTTATATACATTCAAAGTAGGTTACTTGATCATTGTATGGGCTCATTTACTTATTTATTTAATACTTAATTGTATAATAATCTGGCGGACTTATGGTCTTATCTTCCAAATAACCAGAAAAAAAGTAAATAAAAGAAGTTCTATAGTCGTAAAAATTATTCAAATTACTATTGACTTGTACAAAATTCACATTAAATTATACAGTCTGTTTTCTTTTCTACCGCCCAATACTACTTTATGAAATTCATAATAAATTGCATCATAGTTTAAAGGTTTAGTAGTAAATTAAAATATGTTAATTTTCGTGGTCGATTGTGTTTTCTCACTACGTACGCAATATACAGGTTCATCAATATACAATATTATGCACAAACGCGCTAAGAGGATTTGTGACTTGTCAGGATAATGGAATAAGGAATGAGGATGGCAAGGAGTAACTTTTGGAGCTAACTAAAGGATATACTCTGAAAGTATCTGATATGTTGATTAATCTCATGGACCCTTGATGAAGTGTAGCTGTGAAGTTCATTGCCCCTACGTTGAGTGAGATTGTAATTATTATTGATGCGTTGGTTCAGTGGATTCGGATTATTAGACGATAAACTAACTAAAAAAATTACAATGTTTTTTTAAACTTGCATAAGGTCGTCGCCGTAAAATAAATAAATATAAGTACTAATAAAGTTCAACAGTTTCCAGCCTATACGACCTCCGTGGCCTAGTTGGTAAGACGCTTGTCTCTCAACCCGGAGATTGCGAGTTCGATTCCCGTTGGAACCCAGATTTTTTTTAATGATTCTAGTCTGGTTTTCACTTGAGGAATCTTTAACATCTTTCTGGATGGCTAGAAGATGTCACATGGCATTAAGCCCACCAGGTTGTACTGTATACAACGAAAGTGTAACACAATACAAAGTTAGAGCGTGTATGGACAGATATCACATCACTCATACCCACGCATGTTAATGCGATATTACAGTTAAAATTTGATACTTTTACCCTCAGTAGTATGTCAACTAGAGTCGATTGAAGACATTTTTTTACTAATGAAAATACCAATGTCGCTACTTACTCCTATCATGGGAAGGAAACTTCCGTGTAGTGGTAACGTTTTTTTTATGAAAAGACCAATGTCACTACTTAATAATATTATGGCAAGGAGAACTTACATGGAGTAGGAAATTTTTTTTCTAATGAAAATACCCATGTCACTACTTATTTCTATTATAACAAGGAGAACTTTCATGAAGTGGGACATTTTTTTCTGATAAAAAGACCAATGTTACTCCTATTAAGGTAAAGAGAACTTGAGTGATACTGGAGTGGGACACATTTTTTTTAATAGAAAGTCCCGTGTCGCTACTGACTAATTTTATTATGGCAAAAAAAAATTCACGTAATAGGATTTTTTTCTTATTTATTAAAGTCTCATTGTGTTAATACTTACCTAGTCATTTAACAAATATTATCATAGTTAACAAGTATTTGCCTGCTGAATGAAAAAGTTTACAAGTGTCCCAATACATTGTTCCAGTCGATTTCTAGAACACGATGTATGGCATTATTAGTGAATGTTTCGCGTTAGTCACGGCCGTTTCCTATCGCGATCCCGACGCATTTGAAAGCGGGGCTAGTTATTGAACGTAAATATGCAAAAAGCAGCCAACACACTAAACATTTTTTAAATTCATTTGAAATATCGAATGAAAAATCTCAATCACGTTTGTGAAAAAGTATCAAGTAAGTTAAGTGGGTATTTCGTTGTTTATTTTCGCCTTAAAAAAATGTTTCATCCAAGTCCATATAAAGTTGCTGAATGTTTTCTCAACTATCTCAAAATAAGTCCAATTAAGTTGGATTGTTTATGCGTAATGAGGTCCAATTAAAGGAACAATAATATGTAGTATCCCAATATTGAATTCTTACTAAAACAGGGCAGCACTGGGATTATTACGAGTGTCTTAATACTTTTAACTTGGTATATGAGAGCGATGCTTGGATATTGAAAGTGATAAGAGAATAATAAATTTATTTATTTTCACAATGCAGGCTTAACCCAATTAATTACATTGGAATAAATGCATGCCTTGCATTGGAATAAATGGGAGTAAAAAATATCGAACTAAGGATAACTGTTTGTTAAAGATGAATCCTATAAGTAACATAGAATTAAGAAAGGAATCTTGATATGGTTTGGTCACATTGGAAGAGTGAATCGAAATGAATATAAGTGTATGATATTAATGGAGAACGAGCAAGAGGCACACCGAGGAAAGATTGGAAGGAGATAGTAAGAAACATTTTAACTGAGGGAAAGGTAAGAAGGATGAGAAACATGAAAGCATGTATGACGAGATATATTTATGTGAAAGATAGTAGAGTTGTGTGCATGGATAGAAAGGCGTGGAGATCTGTTCTTTCTGCCAACCCCAAAAAGGGCATGGCGTGATAGTATGTATCTTTATTCATAATTAAACAAGTCGACTTGCCATTGGCGATATTATCTTAGGGGTATAGATAAACGTTTAGATTAAGGTTGTGATATTTATTTATTTATAAATAGTCATGTTATAATATATAGTATACCGTCACGTTGTTTCTCTTGGTAGGCACATACCACAAAATCTCACATTTTCCTATGATGCTTACCCCGCCTCTTTTCATTTCTTTATTTATGTAGCTTTTTCGATTCATCTTACTTCTTAACTTTCATTTAGTTGATACAAACACAATTTTTTCAGACTTCCTTTATTATACTCCCCAATCACGTTCGCATTATATATTTATTTGATTAGTCAATTTTTCATCACTCATTCGTTCATATGTCCAAATAACTTCAGAGTACTTAAATCATCATTCCTATGCTTAACATACCTTCATATTTTAAAACATATCATACACTATTTTGAATGGTATTACACATCCATACACAACATATAGACTGATTGATTCACGGGAAACAGACCAACTGTTAAGACAATCATTATTATCATCATCACCATCGCGCCATGTTCCTATTGATGTAGGCACAGATACCAAATATGCACCTTATTCTTTCTATCCTGGCACACATCTTTAGTTTTTGCCACGTTCATACACCTCGTCATTCATAATCTCGTGTTATCATATAAAGGTTTCACAGAATTTTACTTTTCCTCTTTTAGAATTTGATTCTAGGTCTTCCTAAACATTTTGTACCTTCTATACTACTCAAATAAATTGTTTTAGTAAATCTTTTATTGTTATTTTTTTCTACGTGGCCGAACCATCTCAATGATTCTTTCTTCATATAAGCACTACGCCTTCTTTCAATTCGTATTCTTTCGTAATGTTCCCATTCCTTATTCTATCCGACATTATTTTTCCACACATTCTATTGCAAGTGTCTCATTTTTACCGTTATTACATTACTACCATAGTTATTTTGACAATAAGTTTTGCACGCATATCCTGATAGAATCAATATTCCATTATAGACAGTCGGCTTCGCTCCTCTTGAAATATTTATGTAGGTATAGTACCCGGCGGTTAGTAATACACATCGTTTGTAGAGCGTCGTCTCTATCGCACGATGCACTAACCGCATCGTGACTACGATACCGGACTGTTAGTGCATCGTGCGACAGAGACGACGCTCTACAAACGGTGTGTATTACTTACCGCCGGGTACTGTAACTACATTATAAAACCCACCATTCACTCTATTGCCTGAAAACACTTTTCTCTTAAATATCGCAAATCGCGCGGCCTCTGATATGAACATGTTTCCAAGATACAAAATTTCTTCGAATTTGTCTAATGTTTCGTTTTTCCCTTTTATATCCCGCACTTACTTCCTCTCGTAATAATCATAACCATTATGAATATATTGGCGTCGAGAGCCTTATTACGGCCCTATTGAATGTATATTCTATATAAATTATTTAATTTAAAAAGGGATATACTATAAACACATCTAAACCTTGAACTGTTCGTAAATATCCATTTTTCCAAATTTGTCAAATATTGCTCGCTATTATTTACTTTAGTTCCAAGGTTGAATCCATTAGTCACTCAGTTTTGGTACGAAGTAGGTATATGTTATGTAGTTACGGCAGTGTAATTTATGACTTTCTTTCCTAGAATCTTCCTGGAGTTGCTGCGCTGGCGAGATAATGCACCTTACGGGTGTTATTCGTTAAGTTTTTTGCTGTCGCCAAGGTCGACTAACTGCCTCGGATTTACCACTCGTATTGCGAGCAAATTTAATTTACAGATCACGGACTAAAGTAAGAGCTTTTGTAGTTTTTTTTTTCGTTCGTATGGTACACTCAAATCATCAAAATTGGCTTTGCAGGATATATATCGAAACATTGATTTAACCTTCGGGTTTTAGAGCCTCTGGAGTACACATAGAACTCGCAGTACGTCAATGGACGTGTTGGCAATACAACTGCACGTGAAGATACAACAAGCACATTCGAGTGCTGCTACCAGACAAACTTATCAGACGGAGTACTTTAAATTTTTTTTGGATACCAACGGAAATAGAACCCGAAACCCCTGAAAGAAAGCCCAGCGCCTTACCATCTAAGCGATGATCGCTGGGGTCTATTTAATAAGACGTTTGACTTCTACCCGGAGATTTATGGGTCGATTTCCTATGATGTTCAAAAAGGGCCCACGTTTCGTAAAAAAAGTTTATGACGTAACAATACTCGCCCCGACGAGTACATGTGCGAGTGTTGTTATCTTTTCACGTGTAGTAGTGTTACCAATACGAATGATAAACCGTGAGCTCCGTGCCTAATTCAGTTGCTTTAAACCCAAAGGCCAGATAATTAGCTTCGAAGACAATATTGTCTCCTGGCCACGCTCTTCAACGTGCCAGAATCACCAATTCGGATATGTGAAAGGGTACAATATGAAAGAAGCCTAAAAGGTACAGGAATCGAATCCGCAACCTTCGGGCGTTTTATCAACTATGTGCTAGGTCGAAAAAAAACGACTCGGTGACGGAGGTCGTCATTGATTTTCGTAGTCATAGACTGAATACAGACTACATTGCATTGTTCGTAAAATTATTGTATTGAGTTACACTTTTGTCATATACAGTGCAACTTGGCAGGCTTATTGCCTTGTGTCAATATCTTTCAATCAACCAGAAAGTTGTTAAAGAAACCTTGAGTGATAACCAGGCTTTATTTTTTTAAACAAGAATCAATCCCGGGGGACAAACGTCTTACCAACTAGGCCACGAAGGTTGTTATTCTAATAGTTTGGCTCAAATGTTTGACATATTAGCAACAACGATATGGCCTTAATTTTAAACTGTCGTGTAATACTAAGGAATAGCAAACCCACAAATCTTATTTGAATGTGGCAATATTTGAAATATTTATCAAAAAAACCGTGTAATGATGTCCCCCTAAAAATATCAACCGATATTTGTTAAGTTTTTTCTTTTCAGTTTTAAATTAATTCTTATCATTAACATTTTGGTAGATATGATGATACTTTCTAGATATGATGGTTTTTTTCAAAGGGGTAGTAATAGGGCAAAATAATTTGTAATTATTATAAAAATTGTTAGGCACGTGTTATATATATTGATTAATAATTAAATTATGTATCTATCTAACAAGACTATTACTCTTGTTAGAATAGTTTTAAAATTATTCTTATCAGAAAGCATAAAATGACAGTAAATTGTATTATTTAAATTTTCTGAAATTTATTAACCGGTTAATCATGTGGTTGTTAATTTTTATGTGGTTGTTAATTTTATCACCTTGCCCGAACCGGCACGAAAGAATAAATGTGCATCACTGCGTAAATTCATAGTCTGCCCTAAATACTAATTTCTAACCTTAAAATTTCATTATTTCTATTCAGTCAGACGTCATACGCTGCAAACTTTAAAGTGAGGAAATGAAATCATCTGATTTTCTTATTTGAATTACGTTAAATTTGCATGAAATTTAACTTGAAATACTTATTTCGTAAGTAAAATAATTCGTTTAGATTTCGTGTTAAGGTTGGATTACGAATTCGGGTCAAGGAATTAAATTGAACTTATGACATTTTTCGAAACATTATTCCAGTAGTTTGGTTTAAATGTTTTTTCAATCCGGGAGTGCCAATTTGATTCGATTTGGAATATAGATTCTTGAAAAACGATTCACTTAATGCCTCTATAACATCTTTCTGCTCAGTTTAAAGAGATTGTCACTAGACAATAAGCTCATCTCACGTCCATGTCGTTGGCAGCATTTCTTTGGCCTGTAGATACTCGAGGATGGGCACATTGGTGTGTCTGGTAGTTCATAGGATGCCAAGTATTCGGTGACACCACATTTCTAAAGCATGCTTTCCTTTTTCTTCCACGTCTTTGTTTCCATTTCGTAGTGCTGTGAAAAAAAAACAGAATTGTTAGCAGACGAATTTTGGTGTTAAGACGTCGTACATCTTACGAGTATATACATACGAGTATTTATCCATAAGTTTAGCCATTGCCCGAAAATGTGCTTTAGAATTTACATTTTTTGAGGTTAATGTCCCAAAGTAGATATAATTTTTAACCTCTTCATATTAAATTATATCGAAATAATATTTTACTCTATACAAAGGCATTCAAGGCGATATTGTTTCCATTATTATCTCAAAACAAGTAAACTATGGGTAGGATCATATTTTGCGAGTTATGTTCTTAAATATTAATTATTACATGAACTGTAAATTAGCGAGTATCAGCTTCTAACTGAATGTATTCAAAGAGAACATGCCCTCATATTATGGGCCAAATAAGAGACAAGAATGTCACTGAGTGAATAATATAAATTATAGCGATCAATGGCGTACAGTTGAGCTTAGCTACTATATAACATAGAGCGATACGTAAAAATGAACTGAAATTTGCAAACTTTTCAACGTTGACAGTCATCTTAATATCACGCATAGACTTTTTCGATTAATTATATAAATTCGTGGTATTTGGTCAGTTTTTGAATAGTTCAAATGACAGTTATAATTTTTATTAATTAAAATTTTATACATAGTTAATTTGTTTTTTTTTTATTTGATTAACTCTGTTTCCAGTTAACTGTTATTTATTTTCACGTCGTCAGTGTGGTTCAAACAGCGAGTTATTATATTACCCTTCAGTGACGTAGCGCATTTTCTGGTATCCTCAATGATTGTAATGAAAGGACAATTTATATAGCGCCGTTTAGAGAGCAGTCTCCTCAAGGGCGCTCTAACTCGGAATTCAAGCCCATTGTTATTGACAGGTTAAAAATATTACGAATCATAATAACATAAGATAAGTACTAGGAAGATGATGAATACGGCCATTAGGTTAGGTTCAGATAGATAGGTTTATATAACATATTTTGTAAGAACACCCGTAGAAAACTTACCATGGGAAGACGAACTACATGGAAATCTTTCTAGATCTTCTGACACTCGCACGAGATAATAACACGTTCGGTTTTAGGTATTGTTTGGTGAATGTGTGTAGTGTCCATGTTCATAAATATTGATAAAGCTACCCAAAAAGGGTTGTCTTCAAGTGCTTCCTAAAACTGCACACGTCACCTTTATCTTTTAGAGGCAGCCTATTCTACCTCACAGGACCAGCAACGGTAAAAGCCTTGCCACAATACCCCACCTTGTTGGATCGATTCGGAATAATCAATTTATTTGATGAAGGCGAATTTAAATTATTATATTTAAAACATTAGATGATTTATTTGTGTTTTATTTTTAACTTGCAATTCTTTTTTTATCGGTTTATTTTCATTATGTAAAGCTCAAATGTTAATCTCTTCCCCAACTCCGAAAACAAAATTCTTAACCAATTTGCTAGTCTGTTGGAAAAGATTGTCCGGTAAATTGAAAAGACTGAGACTATCCGAATAGATGCTGTAGAAACGCGGGTATTGAGAAGAATACACGGAGTGACAATGTACGACAGAATACGGCATGAAGTGATAAGGGATGAATGTGAACTTAAGACTGATGTGTTAAGTAAGATTAAGAAGAGCACACTGGGATGGTTTGGGAATATGGAATGAATGGATGTAGAAAGACTAACAAAACAAATATAAAGTGCAAATGTGAGTGGATGGCGTGTAAAAAGAAAACCATGGTTGGATCAAGTGAATGATGTTCTGAAAGAAAGAAACTTAGAAAGTCAGAGAAATAGTAGAAGTTGTATGGACGTAGACGAGGTTAATGATGTGTGCCGAGATAGGAAAGTCTAGCGCTGATATCTTTGCCTACCCGACAGAGAAATGGCGTGATGATATGAATGTATGTATAAATCAATTAAAATCGAAGGGATATTGAAGAATCAATGTAGGGCTAATGTAAAATTTTGTACCTTGACTGAAATTCACAAAAAATAATATTCGATGATTTTCGAGGAAAAAAATTAATAACCTTAAAAGAAAATTTATCGTAAGACTCATTAAAGCGCTCAGTTCATTAGAAATTATATTCTCTATTTCAGAGATTTTTATAAATTCATAAATTCATTTATAATTGTTTATTTTTTTCTATGAAATGTACAAAGTATACCTACATAATATGTTACACAAAAACTTTCAGTTCAAATCAACTTCTGTTACTTTTTGGCCCTTCCTCAATTTAGAGGGAATATAAATTTAAAAAAATTAAAATTTAGATTTCTTTTTCAATTTATTAGATATTTAACAAATACCACATATGAACGTTTATATGTGTCAAGGACCAATCTACATATTACCTGTTCTGATATAATGGAGGAAAATCAGGCCGCGTTGCGCAGGTTTGTATAGGACATTTTTTAAGATATAATTTGACGATACCTACCTTTTTAATGGATGATGTATTTCTGAATGTAAGGGATTGAGGTTTGCTTATTCGATATTTTAAATAAACAAAAAAATATTTTGAGAATTGGTGTCTTTTTACATAAATATGTTTATACAGCGACTTTCGACTATTGAGGGTTCCATAAGCCAGGTTCCGGATTAACCGGGAGAGTAAAAAAAATCCGATTTTTTTCATAACACTAATGATTGACTATCAAATGTTACAAAAAATCGGATTTTTTTACTCTCCCGGTAAATCTGTTGCCCGGTTAATGCTATCTCGAATAATCCAGAGTCTATTTTATATAATTCACTGAATACAATTGTTCTACTTGCCAACATCTTTTAAATAGATTTTTTATGTTTTTTTCAGCAATTCTTATTCGCTTAATTGTATAATGTTTTCGTTGTATACATTACAATATGGCGGTTTTTTTTCCATGTGGAAATCGCTTCTATTCGAGAAGAAATATCTTAAAGAGGTCCTTGGAGTGAAAACCAGATTGGAATCCGTTTACAATATTGTAAATCTAGGTTCCAACGAGAATCGAACTCGCAACTCTCAGGCTGGAAGACAGAAACTTACCAACTAAGTCACGTTCAAGTCTTAGCTGCTGCTTAATTAACTTTGTTTTATAAGTAAGCTAATATTTTTTTAAATTTTTCCTTCTTATTCAGTCACAAAAATGATCAGAAAATCGTTTAATTTCCTTTCTAGTCTTTCAGGTTCTTTTTCATATAGAGTTTTGTATAAAATTTATTATTTTTAATTTAATTTCAGAATTTTAATACGTTATCAAATTCTTCATAAAGTCTTTTTTGAAATAGTGTAAGATCAGATCCCAACAATCCAATATTACTAAATGATTTATTGGGCGTAATTCTAGAATTATGAGTATTTATTACAAATACCTACGTCTCGCTCTGTTCGTTGAGTTTTAGTTTAGTTTATTATTTCTAATGAAATAAATATATAAAATAAGTATTTATCCTTGATAAGCGTGGTGTCATTTCAAATCGATAGTGACAGCTTACCGTGTTTGTGTTTCTAGAACATATTCTGTATTTATTCTCAATAACGCACTCAAAAAAGAAAAAAACATGCCGGTGTGTCCCGATCGTCTCACTTCGGTATACCATCGGATCCAGTACAGTTATTTGGCAGGTGCGTTTGCTGGTGTGCAACGGCTCACTCATTTTAAAAGAAAAAACAAACTTCACGGCACATATTGGAATGGCGAGAGGATCTTTGACTATGCGGCCCAGCAATAATGACGTGACTCAACTCAATTCAACATTGCTCACTGGGAACACCCAAATTGAGAGAACAGTCAATAAAAAAATGAATGGAATATTTAAGGCGGTTTTGACAAATATAGAGAACGGGACTTGAAAGACTTGAAAAAACAAATATACGAATCTTATTTAAACGGAGAGTAAGAAAAAAAAACGCCGAGAGA
The DNA here is from genome assembly GCA_949825065.1 of Odontocerum albicorne. Classification (NCBI taxonomy): domain Eukaryota; kingdom Metazoa; phylum Arthropoda; class Insecta; order Trichoptera; family Odontoceridae; genus Odontocerum; species Odontocerum albicorne. Next base: position 21,226,867 of record OX463855.1, read on the forward strand.
AGATGAATTTGGTAAAAAAAAATTACAAAGCGATTGTAATTTGTTTTATCAAACACTGTTTATTCCACTTTTTGTAACAAAATGTGGAATGAACAGTGTTTGATAAAACAAATTACAATGTCTTGAAACCTCCACAATGTAAATGCCTTAACTATAAATAATATACAGGTAGTCGTCGACTTAAGACCTACCCCACTTACGACTGTTCGACTTTACGACCACAATCCGCGATCGGTATTATAAGTATTTTTTAAACCCTTCCGAGATGTCTACAACAACGAAAACGTGAATTTCTCAACGTACCAAGAAATAATGAAAGGCTATTGATTTGAAAACAAAAATGATGGTAATTAAGCAGTACGAAGGAGGAAAAAAAGTATCTATCGGAGATAATTTTTAATGGGAATGAAACGGAATTATTCTGTAAACGAATGCCAACACGCGTTTACATCCATATAGAAGCCAAAAGCATGCCTGGATTAAAAACTTTAAAAAATAGGTTGACTCTGCTGCTTGGCGGAAACATCGCGGGTTTCAAACTCAAGCCTTTAGTAATTTATCAATCAGAAAACCCGCGAGCATTCAAAAATGTAAACAAGCACACACTGCCCGTGTACTTTCGTTCTAATCAAAAAACATGGATGACGAAGACCCTATTTGAAGACTGATTCGTGAATTGTTTTATTCCTCAAGTTCATGAATATTGTGTGGAGAGTAAAATTCCTTTCAATATTTTGACGCTCTTAGATAATGCACCTGGACATCCACCCAATGTATCTGATCTTCATCCTAACGTGATAGTTATTTTTTTGCCGCCAAACACAACTCCAATCATTCAGCCTATGGACCAAGGTTATACTGCTACATTTAAGACTAACTATCTCAGAATAACTTATAGATGCTGACACAGAGCTATCGTTGCGAGAGTTTAGGAAGCAGTACGATTTTCTTAGGTGTACCAAAAATAACGCTCCTGCCTGGGAGGCTGTGACAAAGAAGTGCATGAATGGTATCTGGGAAAATTGTGATGAGCGTTACGCAAATACTTGAAGAATTCGATAGTGAACAAGAACTTGAAGTTATAGAAAAAATAGTAAAATTGGCGACAGATCTGTCTTTAGAGTGTGAGGTAGAGGACATCGAGAAATTACTAGATCATGAGTCTGGAAAACTTACAAATGAAGAACTTATTGAATTGGATGAAGAAAAAGTAGCGGAAGAAGTTATAAGAGAAGCAGAAAAAGAACAGGAGGAGGAGCCAGAAAGAAAATTCACCGTTAAGGGACTATCCGAAGGTTTACTTATCTTTGGAATAAACTTCTTCCACATTTTGAAGAAATGGACTCAAACATCGAACAATTTGCAAGGATTGAACGGATGGCACACGATGTGGTTCGCCCATGTCGTGAAATATGCGAGGAGAAAAAGAAACAAACAATCTAGACAAACAAGCGGCCAATATTTTTTTTATATATATAACAACAACTGTACTTTCATGTTTTATTAATACATATAACATTTAACCAATTTTACTGTACCATATTTTTTAAATTAATCCTAACAAATGTAAAAATAAAAACAAAGCAATACGTAAAGATATCCGAATATCAGGAATGCTAATGGTAAAGAAAACAAAGACAAACTCGAAAAATAATAAAAACAGAAACCTCATAAACGACAGTGGTGATACACTGATTATAATAAGAACATAGAAAACAGCGTATGTTATGATATCATACGCACTATAATTCACATGTGTACCGAAATTATTGCATAAACCGACTTACGACCAGATCAACTTACGACCTGTTTATCGGACCAGATTGCGGTCGTAAGTCGACGACTACCTGTATTACAAAGCGAAAGGCTAGACGTATAACATTGTTTTATTTGAGTGGGGAATAACGCTTGAGAGACATTATTTTTAGACTTAATAATCGAACTATTTAGTTGGTTCTTCTCTTGAGTAGTAACTTAATTCTTTGACATGAGTGTTGGCAATAAGTACTGTGCGAAAAGGTAGTCGAAAATACTTCATCCGGGGGTTTCGAAATCGATTCCCGATGGTACCCAAAAAATATCCAGTGTGGCAAAATAGTTCGTCTGTTAATAATAGTCACATGAGCTGAATGCGTGTGCGCTTGTTGTTGTCTCTTCACGTGTGGTTGTGTCTTACACGTGCTTACACGTGTGATGACGCACTGCGAGTTATATGCCAACTTCAGTGGTTTTAAACCTAAAGGATCGATTACTGAAGCCGATGAAATTATTGTCACACTTTTTAATATGTTTGAATTAGCAATCGGATATGTTAAAAGATTCTATACGATTGAAGAAAGCTCAAATGCGCAGGAATCGAATCTGCGATCTCCGGGATGGAAGACGGGATATTTACCAACTAGGCTATGAAAGTCTTTAAATCCTTAGTCCTCATATTATGTAGTATAATAAATGTTTTCAATGAATACACCAGTTTTTTTTACTTTTTCGTCTTCAATTTTAATTTCTTAAAAAATCGCTCGACTTTGCTACTCTGATGTTTCAGATTCTTTCCAGGCTGAATTTTGTAAAAAATCTGATTAATTTTTATCGTACTTCAGAAGTTTAATATATTTTCTTATTATTATTTTATCAAAATTTACAAGTTTAATATATTTTCTAAATATTGTTTTATCAAACTTCACAAGTCTTATATATTGTCTTATTATTATTTTATTAATCTTTTAAAGTTAAATAATATTTTTATTATTATTTTGTCAAACCCCCAAAGTTTAATGCATACATATACTATCTTATTATGTATAAAACTTCAAAATATTAATATAATTTCGTATTTTTGTGTCTATTAACAGTCAAAACAATCAAACTTCAGAAAGATATATATTTTTAAAAATTTAATTTTATCAAACTTCAGAAGTTTAATATATTCTCCATGTATTATTTCTTATTACTCGTATATCAAACTTCAGTAGTTAAATACATTTTTCTTGCATTATTTGATCAAACTTCAGAAGCTAAATATTATTTCTTATTATTTCATCAAACTTTAGAAGTTTAATATAATTTCCTTACATCATTTCTAATTATTTTATCAGACATCAGAAGTTTACTTAATATATATAGTGTGAACGGATTTTCTCAGCGTGGGCACGGTTTAGGATTGAATTCCGAGTAGTTTGTTTTCAATACAAAATATAATATATTCCTAAATATGAAAAATAATGTTGGGAGGTGGACATTTCGCGAAGCTCTCAACCATCTCTTGAACAGTTGAACAGTACCCCCTCCCCCAGAGAGTATGTGTACGGCCTCAGGTGAGAGCAGAGGCTCTGCAATAAAGGCCCCCCGCTGCCCTGTCCTCGCCCACCTCTGCAGACTGTCTCCCGCCTCCTCGGCTGCTCCCTCAGGTTTCGTGTTTCCCTCTCACGTGTCCAGATGATGTCCCCCTCCCGGCCACCCCCCGCCCTCACCCGCCCCGACACGCGACTTGCGGAGGCGGATAAGCCTAGACTTGACTGAAGTGTAAATCGAAGGAGAGTTCAAGTTTTGAAGCGGTTATACTTGAATTGGGTTCGAATATTGTTTGGTCACCCCTGATTTTGGTCTCTTATACACAGGTGGAGTCGTTAAAACTTGGTTCAAGATGGTTGGCGTAGAACTGATAAAATCATCCGAATTTTTCAACTATGTTAGGACCATATAATCGTGTAAAGCGCAAACGATATCATTTTAGTTTTAGGCCAAAGTGAGTTAGCCATAACTAATATATTTTCGGAATCGCCGTAATCGAGTATATTTTACCACTAAAGGAAACTTTCGAATCCCGTAACTTTTCCATTTATTAACAATAAAAGCTGTTGTAGCATACATTATTTGAGTGATTAAAACTATATCATCTCAACATGCTTTCTGGTTGGCTGGAAGAGAATGCCACATGGCAATAAACCCACAAAGTTGTACTGTATACAATTAAAGTGTAATACAACATTTGATAATGAGGTTATTAATTTCTCAAAAATAAAAAATAAATGTTTTTATAACTGTTGTATTATATTATAATTTTGTTGTATACAATACAATTAGGCGGGTTTATTGCCGTATGTCAATCTCTTGAAACCAACTATAAATATATTCAATAGCCTTAAATGAATACCAGATTATAACCATTTTAAAAAAGGGAACCAACGGGAACCGAACACCCAACCTTCGGTGTGGAAGCTTGATATGATAACAACTTTTGTTGTTATTGCTGGGCCTCGTAGTCGAGGCTCCCCTTGCCCCCCCAAAGTCAATTCTTTTAGAAAGCGAAGCTGTACCGTGGAGTTTTTTTTCTTTTAAGTGAGTGAGCTGTTGTACACCAGCAAACTCACCGGCCGCACTGTAGTAGTGAATCCGATGGCCGAACGAGATGAGACAATCGTTTTTTTTTCTTAAAATCTTCAATTAAGCCGTTTAAACTGAAATTACGAGTATGTATAATAGATTTTTGTATAAAATATTTATTCATTTATTTAACATTTTATTACAAAAACAATCTGGCGAGCTTATTGCCAGGCGGTGAACACTTTCAACCAACCAGACAACAGTAAATGAAACAAGATACATGGTCGCAAAAACATTCAAATGACTACCCATTCCCACGCAATTTACGAACATATATAGTATATGAGCATACGCCCATAAACCCCACAAAGACGAACAATCATCCGAACATTCCTTTTCATATAAAGTGAGATATCGTCAATCAAAGGAAAAGGAAGGGATGGAGGAGAGGAAAGAAAAATCAGGAATTAAATACGTTAATTACTGACTAGAAATTAAGAGTCATTTCAGTCGTTTCTGTAAGCAACCAAGGACCTAGCGAGTCTAATAACAGCAATTCGCCAAACTTCGATCAAATGTTTCATATTTGACGGAGCACTTGTAACATCCTCGAGGAGCACCGGTTTAGAACCACTGGCCTAGTTGGTAAGATAATGTACCAAAAAATTAATAAATATGTGTACCATCCTGGTTACAATTTTTGCAAGTGGTTGTTTTTCCAGGTGCGATGTCGTACTGTGCGTTACTTGCCTAATGTAGATCTTAACTCAAAGGCTTGATTACGGTTGTATAAGATAATGTTGTCTCCTGGCCAAGCTGTTCAACACGTTCACATAATTATTTCGGATGCGCTGAAAGAAACCATATGAAGGAAACATATTAAATAATCTAGACCAATGGTTTTCTCTGGTTCGAGAATAAGCATATAAGATTTAAAAACGAATACACAAAATAGGTACTTTATAAATATTGGTTTTTATTTCTGACCCGCTGAAAACCGCTGATCTAGACAATGGTTGGAAAGTTGATAAAAATGTTTCGAGATCTGACTTCCCTGTTTATCACAAAACAGTTATTACCTGGTGTTTGTTTGTATCCCTAATATCGAAACTTTATATCCCGGACATGTCATGAGCACTCGGAATGTGCTTACTGGCCTTCTGTTCGGTTTATATAGGGCTCGCCCACTCATATGACTCTGACGTATTATTATATTTTGATACAAAGATATCTTGGTCAACTCCTCAATACTGAACCACCCTCATCCGTTTATCTGGTATCTTGCGCCTACCCGTAGTACAGTTTTCCCAACTGGGCGCGTTCGTGCCGTGTACAGTACGCCGTACAATAGGTTCAGAGATCGCGACACGCAACTCGACTAAAATCCCTATTTTCATCTAAAAATCCCAGCACATAAAGGTGTCTATATAAACTGAAAGCTTAGGTATTTCTGAAATTGTCCTATGTATAGTATACACGTATGTATAAGAAAACCTCTTACTTGCTTTATCTCAAAGTATAAGCTTTATTTTCAATAGGGTTAATATTGTCTGTGAACGTGTTTTTCCCCTTATTTCAAAGTTACTAGGTTAAGCCTAGCGGATGATTTATTTAAGTCTACTGGTCATTCGCTATCTCTTCTCAATCTCCCTCCACTCTCAACCCCCTAAGATCCTGCTGCACGTTATCCAAAAGACTCATGGTCTGCCAAGTGATTGCTATTTTAGTTTTGCATAACGATCTTTGTTGACAGTGTAAACTAAGATCTACTTATATGGCCTTCTTCCAACCTTCGCGACCTTTCCACTGGTAATTAGTGCTTGTCTCGTTATTTTTTAATTTCTTCATGAGATCTTTGTTTCTACTCTCCTGGAGTAAAATTTGTGCCAAGTATCTTTCGTAGTATTTGATTTTAGAAACTCAGTAACTTTTGATGGTCTTTGAGTATCATGGACCCACATTTTGGATCCATATTTTCCAACAGGAAAAATGGTCGACTCGTATAATATATTCTCAGTTGTTTGTCGTTCCAGTATAGGACCTTATAGCTAAGCAGTTGCTAAGTGTTGCTATTGCTCTGGTTACACTTGAAACATTTATTTGGATGTCTATGCCCACATCATTTTTGCTAGTGAGAACATTAGGTATGTGAACTTTTCAACTTCTCTTTGGTGTATTCTTAAATACTAAATATCCGGTCCCAAATATAAGATCGTTGAATGCATAACGAGGATCGCGAGTTGGGCGTCTGAAGTTCAAGCTTAATTCGGCGATGGCTGATTTTGTTGTCTTGCCTCTTCTCATAAGATATTCCTGATCGACTTTCTGATAGCTGTCTGTATAAGAGACATAACGCCTTCTAAGGATGTTCGTTTCTTGGGTGTTTAGTTTGACAGCTTTCGTTTCGCTGTGCAGATATTCAGAATGTTTAGCTCAGAATAATTTCCCTTCAGAAAACTTAAATAATAAAGAAATGCATTCCAATGAACGAGGTCAGGATTCTGGTAAATCCATTCATTCTCTTTCGATTTCAGGAATGCAATTAAGTGTATATTGGGTTGCCTAAAAACAGTCTTACTTTTTGAAAAAACTTTTCAACGCCGCGGTTCGTTTATTTTTTGGTGCAGGTTGAATCCGCTACCACCGAGTTGGTATCAAGTGGACCACGGAGGTCATCTACTAAGTACACGTATGTACAAAATTATTCTTTGTCTATTTTTCAGGAGTTTTTTTATCGTAGATACCCGTTTATCTTATTTTTCGTTTATAATATTTTCTTGATTACTCGGAATATTTTCGTCTATGTATTTCAATATCATCCTTATTTTTCGTTTTATTTACTTTTAAATCCATAACGTTTTAGCAAATTAAAATAACTTTTATTTCAAGGAAGGGTACAAAAAAATCCTGAGGTTATTTAAAAAAATATATGCACAACATTTGTATTGAGCTTTTGATGGTATTCAATTGTAGAAATATCGAAACAATAAAGTATGAGTCCATCGCGTTATTGTTATTAAAAACACTGCATTGTTGTTTCAACTGTCTTGCAATATTATGAGTATTAAGTTTTTATGTTCCCCATAATTAGTACAGAGTAAGAAATCTTTCTCTTTTCTTTGAACCAACTTGTAAAATTACTCGTAATGTGATGACTTAACACCCAGTGACGCGCGGTTTGATTGAACGAGTGATACAGTTGATATATTCTCAGCAATGTCTGAAGGCAGTATGAGAAGAATTTTCCTTAGTATTTTTCCAAATGAATCGGAAATAATCACATCCCCTTTATGTCACAGAAGAAATCCGTGTAATGTGGAGAGTAAATAAATAATCTCTCATCTACGCTTTTTTTCAAAACATACTGTTAGATGAAAAACACATTAAAAAACTCTAGGTTTTCCAATTATATTGTATCAAAGGAATATTCAATTTGATAGTAGATTTTGGAGAAAAATATTAATTTTTATAGTTTCTTGCAAAGTTTCATTTACAAAATTAGTGTATTATAAATATTTTGGAACATAATTTTAAGCTATTTGATGTCGATGATATGCGGGTTGTTTAAAGAGTTTTATTGAAAAAAACAACAAAATATTAGCATTATATTTGATTATATATATTATAGTTTCATAAGGTTATTCACAATTTCGATTATAGCCCCATATAGGGTAAAATTGGTATCCATACTCCTGCTACACACATACGGAACGTTTTGTAATTCAAATGCGTCAATAGCAACTTGCTAACGGCAGTTTAACTTTGTAACTCATCAATGACGACCTCCGTGGCCTAGTTGGTAAGACGTTTATCTCCCCGGAGATTGCGTGTTCGATTCCCGTTGGAACCCAGATTTTTTAACAAGAATTCCATTCTGGTTTTCACTTTCTCTTTAACATCTTTCTGGTTTGTTGGAAGATATTTCCACATGGCAATAAGTCCACCAGGTTGTACTGTATACAACGTAAGTGTAATACAATACAATCGTGAAAAAGCAATAATTAAGTAATTTCACACTTGGTTTAGTGGATAACTTTAGTATAGATGTTGTTGAGTTCAGAAGGGTCCTTCTTTTGAGAGACTGGTTATTCCATTTTAGTTTTGTTTTTCTTAAACTTTGATTTACGTTATATTTTCTTTCTATCAGTGTTGTACTATACGAGTACATTAGTGATTTCTTAGGTTATTGATATTGTTTTTTTATTTTTGCTACAGTTTGTAAAGGACGCTTAAATGCTGTATATTTTTCCCATAATTAAAATAGGTAATTTACTTCATAAATACCAGTAGAATAAAGGATAGAGTAGTTAAAAAGTTTTGATATTTATGCCCGATTCTAATGTGGATACATGGGAGAGTTGGTTTAAGGTAAAAGTTTTCCTGAAACTCCAATGGCGTCTTATTTGAACAACTATTATTTGACATTTACATGCGTGTACTATAATTTTGATTAAATTCCATTCAAAATCACAATAAAAATCTTTAGGTAATTAATACAATACACGAGTATTTTTGTTATTCCACTAAATACCCTTAATGAAATCGACGCGTGTGTCTGCGCCCTATTCTAACAATAAGGAACTCTCAATAATAAAGTGAATAGCTAATTACTATTAATATGCGGACAAAATAATACGTAATAATACGTAATACAATTAAAATCACGAACTAATTTTATTGATCCTAAGATAAAAAAAACTTGGAGGCAGGGGCAATTGGAGAATATTTTTACATATTGATGGTATAACCTCTATTGTCTCGTGCTTATCCACAGACAAAAATAAGACCTGCATATGCCACTAACAATAGTACAGGTCAAATATTTTTAACGCCAAAGACAAAAAAAAAAGATAAACTACATAAGAGTGATGTATAATATACAACTGTGCTTATGAAAGTTTATATTATGTTGGACTAAGAGAAGAACGCTGGTACCTGGATACAATAACAGTAGCTTTGTATATCAAATATCAACTATTCAAATGTCCAACTAACAAATCATGACTTCAAAAGAAGCCAAGTTATAATTTTAAATAAGTCGCAAAAAATATACACAACGTTGAAGATACACGTATTAGAGATACATACATCCATTATCAAAAATAAAACAGTAATAAATAACCAAAGCATTTAACACAACATCTCTTGTTAAAAATATTTCCTTTGGTTTAATATAATAGATTACACACTTCCTATGAAACATAACACCTGTTCGACCTAAACTAACAGAGATCATTTTGCCTGAAGAGAGTCTCGGAATATGAAGAAAAAACAAGTGTTGCGGTAATATAGTGTAATAAATGAAATAGTAAATAATTTATGGTAAAATTTTCTTATGTAGTATATGTTATGTGTCCCGTGGAAAGTGTGCAGCTCGGAATTGTTTAAAGACCAGGGGATTAATTGTGGTTTGCATTTTTTTGTATCCATTTACGAGTATTATTGTATTTCGGAGAACTCTATATTATTTTTGGCAGTGTATATGATCAAACAATGAAGAGTACGATTGGAATTTGCTACTGCATATCGGAGGAGGTGATAGAGTGAATCATTACAAGCAAATAAGATTTATTGAATATCATAACATATAATACTCAATCGATACGAAGTTATTTGGTTAAGAATGAACTAAAATATGAAGAAAGTGTGAATAGAATGCAGTTTGCATTTACAAATGGGCAAGGAACAAGAAAAGCTCTTTGTTGCAAGGACTTGTGCGCTTGTATTATCGACCAACTTTGGGAAATTTGAGTGACAAGGGTCTAGAAATATCTGAGAATCGTTAATGATATTTACCAGAATCAGCAATTTGTAGCGATTAGAAATGAATTGATTTAGAATAGATATATGTCATGGAGTTCGTTAAGGATGCATACTTTCCCTTTTTATTTTTAATGTTTATTTTGAAGGTTTTCTTAAAGATTAGAATCATTGGACGAAATAAATAATATAATTATCATGAACGGTCAAATATTATAATTCATAACATTCATTACGCTGATGTAACTGTTTTTTTGCGGATAATTTTTAGGCTACAAACATTACTAAAGAGAGTTAACACAGCTTAATGAAAGGGGGTTGAGAATGAATATTAAAGACAACATTTATGATTACCAGTAAAAGAAAAGTGTGGACAACTTTTTGATATAAATATTGGAATTGTTGAGTGATTTCAATAATATAAATATCTGGAATGCTCGATTATTCAATGGGACAAGTCTCTATATGTATATAAAAGAGCGAAAGAGTGAATATGGTACGATTCAAAATGCGGGATGTCCTCTGCAACGAGGATTCCAATTTCGACTTCTGTTTACAAATTTTGCATTGCTACATATTCCACCTAGTTTCTACGGTGTTAAAGCATGAACATTCATATAGGCGACCACAAAGAAATATATATATTTTTTAAATGTGCCGCTATAGAAGAATGCTTAGTCTCGTGGGTTGACAAAGTCTATCTTGTAAGGGATGAATAAAGATAAAAAAAGTATTATCCACTATCAAAAATATACATTTAGAGTACTTTTGACATACTCGTATAGTGTCGGGAGAAAAATATAAGTTCTTTCAATTGGTATTGTAGAGGAAAATTTAAGATAGAAACGCTAGAAGAAAACGAATCTCCTGTTTGGAGAACTTATGGTATTATACTTTTTTTGATCGTGGTGCCATCCATATCTACGAGTATGTTCAGAGCTGCTGCCGCAAAGGTCAGATGAGAATGAGAAGTATTTGTTAAATGGCTTTTTACCTACATTTTTAAGAGTTGATTACGTTTATTGAGAATACTTAATATGTTATAGAAACGTAAACAAAATAAACTCTCGGTACCAAATTCGGAGTAATATAATGGTTATTATATAAGAATACTAATTTTATTAATTAGAAACTATAAACTCTCCTTAAACTTTGCAAACAGAGAGAAACATATTAGTAAATAGCGTTTTCATATTGGTTGGCATTGGATTATTAGTTAAAAACAGATCTTTATCAAAGGTCAAATATACACTATTACGAGTACATGGTAGGGCAGAAGTAGAAGTTACGAAATTGGATACTAAGTCTTAAACTAAGTTTCATCACGAAATACAACCGTATTGATCAAATAAAAACAAAGCGGAGACTGTGGACGGTACTAAGATATATTCGATTGATATTTAACCGGATAACCTTGAACTAATTACTTCTCCCTTCCTCCTTAAGGAAACGATCTGTTATCATCAGGTCAGCCTCTCGTGAGATGTTGACTCCCAACTATCCTTCCACTTTTTTGGAGGTATTTTTGAGCAACAATTCCCACCGTGTATTTCATGCATTACCACCTAGAGAACTCTTATGTTATCCACTCTTTCCACATGACCTCGCCAGTTTATTCTGCGGTTTCTACCCCGTTTCACAAAATCTTCTACTTTACATATTTCTCGGCTTCTAACTGTATATCAAGGTGTTTTGCATCCAACGGCTCTGAGAGTTTTCATTTAATTAGTTCTGAACATACTTGTTTTCCTTTCGATTGATTTATTAAACAATAATTTGCAAATTTTAGGTTCGAACACAAACAATCATTTGCAAATTACTAAAATTCGTAAATTGAGAACAAAAAATATACAAGTTAAATTCAGCTTTACATAAATAATGATAAAGAAATGAAATAAAAATACATTTTTGAATTGTAAATAAAATAAAATTGAAACCTAGTTACATTAGAAGGGATAAGTGTAATTCAAGTATATTTAAAAAAAAAAACAATGAACAGTATTAAGATATGAGAAAAACGGTAAAAAAATTATATGAACAGAATATACTCGTATATGTATATCAGTCTGTAAACATAAAACCGGAATTTGCTCATAGATGCCTCTAGTTGTCAATGTAGTGACTGTCAAACCGCGTCATTGGCGCCTTTTTCTTGTGTTTACATTTGTCAAAGACTTTTAACTCACAACAATACAAGTTTAATACAACTACATATAGTATGTTTTCATACCGTTGAACATGTCTGTTTTTGTGCCTGAAAACTACGATTTGCGGACAGCATTGATTTTCTGTTACCATTTGAAGAAAACTGCTGCAGAATCGCATCGAATGCTTGTCGAAGCTTACGGTGAGCATGTTCTTGGTAATCACAGTGCTTTGAGTGGTTTAAAAAATTCAAAAGTGGCGATTTTGACGTGAGAAACGAAGAACGTGGATGACCACCAAGAAAGTTTGAAGACGCCGAATTGCAAGCATTGTTGGATGAGGATGACGCTCAAACGCAACAACTCGCGGATCAATTAAATGTGACACGAGAAGCCGTCTCCATACGTTTGAAAGCCATGGGAAAGATCCAGAAGGTGGGAAAATGGGTTCCATATGAACTGAATGAAAGACAACAGGAAAACCGAAAAACCACTTGTGAAATGCTGCTCGCCAGGTACAAAATAAAATCATTTCTCCATCGAATTGTGACTGGCGATTGAAAATGGATATATTTCGAGAATCCTAAGCGTAAAAGATCATGGGTAACTCCAAGCAAACCAGCGACATCGACTGCAAGGCCAAATCGCTATGGACGGAAGACAATGCTCTGTGTTTGGTGGGATCAGAAGGGTGTTATCTATTATGAGCTACTAAAACCTGGCGAAACCGTTAATACTGAACGCTACCGACAACAAATGATGGATTTGAACCAAGCATTGCGTGAAAAACGACCAGAATATCAAAAGAGGCAACAGAAAGGGATTTTGCTTCATGATAATGCACCATCGCACACAGCAAAACCGGTCAAAATTGGTCTCACATATGCCTTGTAAATTTTGATTTTACTCTCTATTCTTATGTATTGGGTATTTCTGACTAACTCATCATTTAGACATCTGGAAATAGCAGTGGCTTTATTTACGTTACCTCGTATTTATGTGTGGAGAGCATTGTAGCTGGGCAGATCAACACCTAGATATTTAAACTCCATCACTTGTTCAATATGTTTGACATCAATCATGAGTTGGCATTTCACTGGACATTTCGAATGATTAACCTACATCGTTTTATTTAATTGTCTTTTCGAGGTGAGGCATTTAGCGCAATCTTTTCTCCTTTGTTAAAAATATGACAATTTCTCCTTTTATATTATTTTTTCACAACCATATGCATCGGGAGTCCAATCAATTTGTTATATATATATTTTTCCAAGTAGCGCAAGAAGGTCCAAGTATTCGCTTATCACCGGAACAAATGGCAGTCTGTGTAGTTGCCATCCCATTTGGTCGGGTACATAACGCAGAGACTGTACACCAAGAGGTCAGAATTAATGCGAAGCCGTAACAAGAGAAATGGGCGAAACGAGGGTCGGGGTGCCAGGCCGCCTGCGGCCGCCCCTGCTGGGTAACTAACTTACTCCAGGTCCGACTTAGAGCAGGGTTCATACAAATGAATTTTAATACTCATAATTTGTAATTTTCATTTATTTTGCAGGATATTTCGGAGTTAACCACATAAAGTTCTAAGCTCAGACAAACAAATTCACTTACTAATTAATACAATTTCGTAAGACGAAGCGTTGCATTTTTCGCATATCGATTTATGTCCCTTTAACCGTCATACACGTGCATAAATTCAATAAATCAATCGATTGCCTTATATGGTGCTGTTTAATTATTAAACTTACTCCATGGGCTTCTCCATTTCATCATCATCTACATCACGCCATGCCCTTATTAGGGTAGACATAGAACAGATCTCAACTTCAGTCTATTTTGGTACTCATTTTTTGCTTTTACCACGTCCATATACCTTGTCATGCATACTCTTCTATTATAAGAGCTTTCCACTCCTTTTTCTTTCAGAATTTGATGTAGTTGGTCAGGTCACTTTTTTCTTGGTTTTCCCGAATTCACACATTTTATGCAATGTTCTCATTTCTACTGCATTTATCTTCTTTTCATTACTTTTTGTCCACGTTCAAGTTTTGGTTATATATCCTAATGTTGGGACCAGCATTCTGTTATGAGTAGCCAGGTTTATCTCTTTTGAAACGCAACTTTTCAGTTGCGCAGTAGAATATCTAAAAAGCTAAGACATATACTCGTATTTATGGTTTTAATATCCTCACTTTTACGATGCTCCTGAAGAAGTCTATATTGTGTGATAGGGCCGACCCGACCCATTCACACACAAAACTCGATCAAGATAACTGAGCTTGTTTGCTCAGTTATCTTGATCGGGTTTATCTCTTTTGAAACGCAACTTTTTAGTTGCGCAGTAGAACATCTAAAAACGCTAAGACATATATTTAAGGTTTTAATTTCCTCACTTTTACGATGCTCCTGAAGAAGTCTATGTTGTGTGATAGGACCGAGCCATTCACACGCAAAACCTGATCAAGATAACTGAGCTTGTTTGCTCAATTTACCTCAATAAGATGGTTAGTGTCTGAGACCGTTGATGATCTCAGCGTATTATATCTTCCAGAGAGCACTTCTTTAAATGTAGTTCTCTTATAAAGCGCGGTGCCAAACTATTTGAAGCTTTAAATACCAAATTAATCAACTCGAACTCCGTCGTTTTAGTACGCATTTTCCACCATGGATTTTCGTTTATTAAAAAGTCAATCCATCCACACTAGGATGATAAGTGTTACCACATCAAAGTCAATAATGCTTTTATAATAGTCTGTGTAATAAATTAAATTTAAAACAAAAACAACAATTTAAAACATCAAATGATTTAACTTCAAAAAATTTAAAATCCATATATAGGTACAAGAGGAAAAAATATTGGAAACGGTAAATATTATATACTAGCTGTACCCGGCCACGCGTTGCTGTGGCTCAGTCTAGTTAAATGGAAAAGAAAGAAAAGAAAAAGCACACGTTTCTTATATGTTTAATTTCACAATGCTTGTGGGTATACAATATTTTTGACGTCTTTCAATCCCTCTCAGCCTGTCGCGTTCATTCTGTTGAGAACGAAGCAGATTTGAAGCTGCAGAACGCAATCGCCGTGCTCGCAACCGTGCATCCTCAAGTCTGGCTGCACGTTACTCTGCTGCTTCCCCGGCAACTGAATAATATTGTTAAGTTCGTAGACGTCGTTGTTCTTGGCGGCAAGAATAGCTCGTTCACTCAGCCAATCGTGATTCTTATAGTTGATTTGAATATTGGGAAATACTTTTTCAACCAATTCTTCTTTTGACGTCACTAAATTGCAGAAGTTATGAGGCAATGAAATTCGTCCTGAGGTCATATCAACCGGCACCTTTCCGTTCCCATATTCTAGCAATTGATGTGAGAATATCTCAGCTGATCGATCGTTTTGCAGCTGGACACGCATTTGCCAAATATTTGTCAAATAGGAGTATTGTTAAGGAAATACAGAGATAATTGGAACTAATTAAATGTTAAGAAAAGAGAGATTATTGGAATTACTTAAATGTTAAGGAAAGACAGAGCGATAGTTGTAACTAATTCAATGGCAAGGGAAGACAAATATATAATAATTGTAACTAATTAAATGTTAAGGGAAGACAGAGAGGTAATTGTAATTAATTTAATGTTAAGGGAAGACAGAGCGATAATTGTACCTAATTAAATGTTAAGGGAATACAGAGAGATAATTGTAAATAATTAAATGTTAAGGGAAGACAAATATATAATTGGAACTTATTAAAAAAATCTCCATTTCTACATACGATTTGATAGATTTTGAAATATAAATGTAGAGATAAAATTAAATTCTATATAAAAAAGATACTTTTGATATTCCTACTGACGTCTTCCAGCCACTCTCAGCCTGTCATTCTGTCGAGAACGAAGCAGTTCTGAAGCTGCAAAACGCGATCGCCGTGATCACAACCGTGCATCCTCAAGTATGGCTGTACGTCGCGCTGCTTCCCCGGCATTTTGATCAACTAAAGCAGATCGATTGCACTGAAAAAGAAAAAAGAAAGTTAGAACAAAAACATATAAAATAGCGAAACATAAAAAAAAAGAAACTGAATAATATGTTAAGTTCGTAGACGTCTTTGTTCTTGGCAGCAAGAATAGCTCGTTCACTCAGCCAATCGTGATTTGAATATTGAGAAATACTTTTTCAACCAACTCTTCTTTTGACGTCACTAAATTGCAGAAATTGCAAGTTATTTAGGTAGATACATTACAAAAAACTAACAATAATGACAAATTAATACATCTTGTTACAAATTAGCAAAAATGTGGCAGTTCGTTAAAATCAAATGTGACATTTATCAAAAGGGGATCAAATTAATCACATATTCGGTTTGATGTTTCTGAATAATGTTATTATACGAGTACTTCGGAAACTCTAGGTAAGTCCTATAACAGTTGACAAATTGGCCCCAATACAACCTTGTAACGACGTTCAGTAATTTTAATTACTTTATCGACTTTAATATAAGGCTCGATTCTAATAAATAGCAAGTTATTTAGGTAAAGACATTACAAAATCTAACAATAATGACAAATTAATACATCTTGTTACAAATTACCAAAAATGTGGCAATTCGTTAAAATCAAATGTAACATTTATCAAAAGTTTACGTTAGTTGCATGAAACACGTGAAACTTTTAATAACTCAAATGTATAAAGCATACACAAATACATACCACGAATTCAAATGAAAATCAATCGACGTTCAAATTCACCGCTAATTGCACTGAAAAATAAGAAAAACGTAGCAACGTTCAGTAATTTTAATTATTTTATCGACTTTAATATAAGGCTCGATTCTAATAAATAGCAAGTTATTTAAGTGAATACATTACAAAAACTAACAATAATGACAAATTAATACATCTTGTTACAAATTAGCAAAAATGTGGCAGTTCGTTAAAATCAAATGTGACATTTATCAAAAGTTTACGTTAGTTGCATGAAACACATGAAACTTTTAATAATTCAAATGTATAAATCATACACAAATACATACCATGAATTTAAATGAAAATCAATCGACGTTCACATTTACCGCTAATTTCACTGAAAAGTAAGAAAAACGTAGCAATTGATTTATCTACCGCATCATGACAGTTATTGGCTCATTGGCTTACTGGATTCCTTCAGTTCTTGGCGTCTCTGGAAGAAAGGGATCAAATTAATCACATATTCGGTTTGATGTTTCTAAATAATGTTATTATACTTCGGAAACTCTAGGTAAGTTCTATGACAGTTAACGAATTTGCCCCAATACAACCTTGTAACGACGTTCAGTAATTTCAATTATTTTATCGACTTTAATATAAGGCTCGATTTTAATAAATAGCAAGTTATTTAGGTAAATACATTACAAAAAACTAACAACAATGACAAATTAATACATCTTGTTACAAATTAGAAAAAAATGTGGCAGTTCGTCAAAATCAAATGTGACGTTTGCAAAAATTTTTACGTTAGTTGCATGAAACACGTGGCACTTTTAATAATTCAAATGTATAAAACATACACAGATACATACCATGAATTCAAATGAAAATCAATCGATACAGTTCAAATTCACCGCTAATTGCACTGAAAAATAATAAAAAACAGTTTAAAAAAACCGAATTGAAAGAGCGCAGCTATTATTAGGACGCCGCAGTACAAAATGGCGGATAAAAATTTAGTATACTTTTACGTCCAAACAGATGGCGCTATTTTTCAATAAACGTATTTGAAAATTTAATATTTATTATTTAAATATTTAATATTTATTATTAAATATTTAATATTTAATTATTTAATATTTATTATTTAATATTCGAAATCAAAATGAAACTGTCAAAATTTCAAAGCAATCCGTGAAGAACTTTCGGAGATTGGAGATTTTTAATTAACGAACATTTACATTTTTATTTATATAGATATTTAATATTTATTATTTAATTATTTAATGTTTAATATGAATTCCGAAACGTCGAAAATGCAGTGTGACATAACTGTCAATGAGAATTGTTTAGTTTGCGTGTGTCGCTGCAGGGGGCGCTCCCGTTATTTCATCTGTTTTATATACAACCGTATATAAAAAAAAAAACATGCTTGTATACGAATGCAACCTTTTGTTAAAATTTCAAAGCAATCGGTGAAGAACTTTCGGAGATTAGAGATATTTAACATACGAACATTTACAATTTTATTTATATAGATTTAAATCAATTTCCTTTAATAGTGAACTTACTTGAGAAAATTTATAAATGACGCAAATAAACTTTTTTTATGCACAAATTTTTACTATCATCGTCATTGGCATATACTCGTACATTCCATTAGAAATACAGGAATATCATGCACATCTCCATCCAGGTTGATCCACAGCTCGTCACTTGAGGGTCTTTCCGTGTTAGGCCGAGACTGCGAATGACCCCACACTGGTGTATAGTGTATGATGAGCTTTCCAGTTCGTCGAGCGTCTTGAAAATGAAATAGTGCATCTTGATATCAGCTAGCAGGTGGCTTTCTCAACATGCGACTCAACAATCTCCAGCGTTTCATCATTATGTTACATTATGAAAGAACGACATTGAATTTGAGTCTACCGATTCACCAAGATATAGACGAGCCACCACACCAGACATACTACCTTGATCAAAAAGTAATTTATTCATAAAATCGAAAATATAAGTTTATTTATCAAAATCGATATGGCCCCCTTCAAAGTACTCCCCATCGACTGCAACGCGCTTACGCCAGCGCTTGATGCAATCCGCGAAACACCGCTGGTACTCAATTTTCGGTATGTCCATCAGAGCCGTCTTCGATTTTTTCATGACATCCTCTCGGGTGCTGCAACGCGTTCTGCGAAGCGGTTTTTTAATTCGGTTGAACAGGAAAAAGGCGCAGGGAGCCAGATCAGGTGAATTCAAAGGCTGCTGGATAGTAGTCGTGTTGTTTTTGGTCAAAAACTCATGGAAATCATGTCTTTCGCGATTTCAACGCGGTCATTTTTTTGCATGAAATTGAGGTCTTTCGGCACCAGTTTTGCAGCGACACGTCTGAGGCCCTAATCACTAACCAAAATGTCTTGAGCAGATCCATAAGCGATGTTCAAGTCCTCTGACAGCTTTCTGATGGTCAATTTGCGGTTTTCGGCCAACATTTCTTTGATTTAATCGATGTTTTCATCGGTTTTCGACTGCCACTGCGTTCGTCATCCTCGACCGACTCACGACCACTTCTGAAGCGTTCGTGCCACCGAAAAACACTTCTCCAACATTTCCAAGGTCTGCGGACCGTTAAATCCGTTTTTCACACAAAATTTAATGCAAACTCGTTGATGCCATTTTCAAACTTGTAAAAAATCGAAAACACGCCCAAAGGTAGATGTACTCAGTACAGCGTAACTTTTACAAATGTCAAGCTATGACGCTGAAATTTGGAGGGAAGTGTCAATGATAGATGTGGTAACCTAACAAGAAAAAAAATTCCAATCGGGTGACTGACAGCACCACACGGTGGCCTGTCCTAAAACTTTTTGATCAAGATAGTACATATCATCTCACCATTTGTCAGGGTAGGTAGAGAGAACAAAACACGAGGCTTTCATATTTCGACACACATCCTTCACCTCTTCTACATTTCCTTCTCATACAACTTCTACGACTGACTTTCTACGTTTCCTTCTAAAATATTATTTACTTGATTCAACCATATATCTGGGTCATTCATTCGTTCTATACGCCCAAACCATCGCAAAGTGCTCTTTTTCATTTTATTAAATACATCGGCCTTAAGTTCACATTCATTCTAAACCATTTCAATGTGTATTCTGTTTAACATGGTCGCCCCACATATTCTTCTCAGTGCACGCATTACAACGGTATTTATTCGGTCCCTTTCGGTATTTTCCAAGTCCACGTTTCACTTCCATACATCAAAGTTGATACTAAAATAGTATAGTGGATCTTGGCAGATTTCGATACTGTCTGGTTCCAGTACATATTTTTAGTGCCTCATTAACTTCGTTTCCTATCGTTACATGCCACTCGATATCTTTTGTAAGTCTTCCATCATCTGAGAAAATACTATCCAAATAGTCAACACACCAACTTCTAAAATAGCGACTTCCATTTTGACTAGTCTGTCAAAGCATGGATAATCGAACAATAGTCAATAAATGGCGGAAATTGTAGACAATGGCATGAAAGGTAAACGCAAAACTGGTATCGGACTCAACTCAGCAACAACCCGGCTTCTCCATGCCGAGGAATTTCTGGTGCACATAAAACAGATTTAGGTGTGGAGTTATGTAGATTAGTTGGGTATGGCTGAATCACCCACTAATTCCATAAGTATTACTGAATCACATATACGAAGACTAACGAACTGCCTACCATTTTATCAACTGGTCTACCGCTGTATTCGTACTCTTTCGACGACTGGTTGCAGGAACTGCATGGTGTGCCTGAGGATGTTATTGCATGACTAGGGAATTATAAATCCAGATCTAGTAGCCAATAAGAAGAAGACGAACCTTCGTTGAAGAACAACCTTTATTATACGCTGCTTGCTGCTGCATTGAAAGATAATCTTCATTATATAAATTTCTTAAATTAAAGCCGTACAAAATAATCGTGATCATGCCCACCAAAGTTCCAATCAATATATGTGAATTGCTGATTTTCCATAGCAACTTATTTAAACAGTTTTGCTGTAATTTGATTGACCACTTTTAAATGTTTCGTTTCCTTTTTAATTTGAATTTTGTTGTCACTCTTCCCATTCCAGGGTTTTCTTTTTTTCGTATTTATATCTTGTCTTAATAATTAAATTTAATTGTTTCATGTCTCAGTCTGATTTTGTGTGTGTAACTTTCTAAAAAAACTAACATTGGTCTTGATTAAATACATACATAACATCACGCAGTATTAAACCATGGTTTAATATAATAAGAATGAATAAAATGGAAGAGTCTATCATGTTTCGTTGGTGGCTAGTCACCTTTGCAGAATGGGTATTGTGGATAATCCTGGCTGCGAGTGTGGTCTGGATGATGAAACTATAGACCGTGTATTTTTCGGTTGATCTTTGCGAGATAGATTTGATTGACCAAAAACCATATCTTTACAGCGTCCAATGAACATTAAGTTTCTTCTTTCCTCGAGGATTTTTCCATTAATAGATCGATTGTTAAATTTTTAAAGCTTAATCAGTTGAAACTATGAATTATCTAGAATCGTCATTTTTTAAATTGGGTTTAATATATTGATTCATATATTTGCTCAATGGCTTTGCTTCGGTCGCACAAATCATCCTAGCTTGGGTGGATTGCCTATTTAAAAACAATATATGTCATGCCGTTTCCCTTTTAGGATAAGCAGAGAGGATAGATATATTTCATATGCATAGAACTTCTACTGTTTCTTATATTTCCTTCTTCTAAAATATAATTCACTTGATCCAACTATACTTTCCTTGATCTTCACGCACTATATTTTTTTGTAAGCCTTTGTTCATTAGTTCGTTCCACGTTCCCTAACCATCTCGGAGTATACTTATTTATTTTACACTACACTACTGTATTTTGTTATACATTGTCACCCTATGTATTTTTTAAAGTGCACGCATTTCTACAGCATTTAATCGGTTCCTTTTAGTCTTTTTCGACGCCTACGTTTCCCTTCCTTATACTAATTTCAGTACTAAATTTCTGTTGTGGACTGACTTGTTGCCATCTTAGCAGATTTTGATACTTGACGCTTCGAGTATACATATTTTAGTGCCCCATTGACATTGTTTCCTATCGTTACAAGCCATTCGATATCCTTCGTAATTCTTCCTTTTTTTTATTTTTTATTTAACAAGTAAATTACTATACAAACATTTGTCAAGGCTATACCTATATACAAATTTATTACTTAACTAATATTAATTATATGTTATAATTTATGAACTTATTTAAACTTATTTTCCTACATATCATTTTATTTTATTTATTCAATCTTAATATATGAGATCTTAGAAATAATTAACACCTACATACTACTTATAACTAGATAACAATTCTTACACTAATTATTCAGCAAAAACAAGTCCACTCGTTCAGGCTACTTGTATTCCATCACATTCATTCAGACCTTGGTCGTCCCAGCTAATACTGTAGGTGGACTAGTCAGGCAACAGATAATGCTTCGGGAGCTTGTGCTTATAACGGAAGGGTAGGTCGGATTTGCTCTCGTAAGCCCCCAGGGCAGCGACTAAGGGATTTCTGTGATTTTGTTGGCTTTTATAGAACTTCACGGTCCAAGCGAGGATGTGGTGTTGTAGGGTTTCTTCTCGCTGTTCAGCGTGAAGTCGGGTAAGATTTGTTCTGGGATGGGTGTTAAAAGATATCTTGAATGCCTTGTTCTGCACTCTCTGGAGTTTCAGGTGATCCGTATTGCTCACACTACCCCAAACGGGTGCGGCATAGGTCAAGATAGGACGAATAAGGGTTTTATAGAGGAGGAGCTTATTTTTGGGTGAAAGGAAGCTGCGTCGATGAAAATCGAACTGATAGCCCCTATGCCCTTGTGACTCTTCTGTCTGATGGTATTCAAATGGGTTTTCCACGTCAGTCAAGGTGCAGGCCGAGGTATTTAACCACGTCCTGCCACTCAACCAGGCAACCACCGATGAATAAGGGCATCGACGGCACTCTTTCCTTGATTTTTCGGGAGAACATGATGGCCTCAGTTTTGGCGTCATTGATTTTGAGCCTCCAGTCCTGGTAGTATTTCTCAAGGATCTCAAGAGCAATCTGAAGACGGCGACCAGCTCGATCCACCTTGAGTGACGATGCGTAGCATGCCGCATCGTCAGCAAATAGTGCGAGTTTACAGTTTGGGGGAGTAGGAATGTCGTGTGTGTAAATGTTAAATAGACATGGTCCAAGTATACTGCCTTGGGGGACACCCATAGGGATGGGCCTGGCGGATGACGTAGAATGATGAGTGGTGACTGTGAAACTTCTATTGGAAAGGTAGGATTGCAGTAGTTTCACGAGATAGAGTGGAGTGCCAGTGAGGAGAAGTTTGTGAAGAAGGCCATCGTGCCAGACAGTATCAAAAGCCTTCTCGAGGTCCAGCAGTACCATGCCAGTACTTCTGTTCCTATTGAAGCCCATCGACACGTCTTCCACGACACGGGTAAGTTGCTGGACCATGTTGTGTCTTGTTCTAAATCCAAATTGCTCATGAGGGAATGTATTATTGGATTCGTGATGGAACACTAACCTTGAGGCAACCACTCTCTCAAGGATCTTGCCAAGACCTGAAAGAAGGCTGATGGGCCTGTAGCTAGTTGGATTTTCGGTAGGTTTATTTGGCTTGTGAATAGGAACAATATTGGCTACTTTCCAAATACTCGGAAAATAGCCATTAAGGAGTGAAGCATTTATTATTTTAGTAAGAAAAATCCTCGCCTTGAGTGGTAACTGTTTAAGAAGACTATTGTGTATATTGTCGGGACCGGGTGCTTTTCGTGTTTTAAGTCTGTCAAGGATACGACCAATTTCGGACGGGGTGCAAAGTTGCACCTCGTTTTGGTTGGTCGGGGAGTAAGCAAAGCTGGTGAGAGTGTCCTCGACAGCTTTGTTGATATCAACATTTCCAAGATCGGAAGTGATTGAGTACGTATTCTCATAAGCGTCCGCCAAGGCATTAGCCTTGTCAATGCCAGAAACAGCCAACCCTGAGTCTGTGCGCAGAGGTGGTATGCTTTGAGACGAGCACTTGATACCCTTGACGACTCGCCAGAGAGTACCGTTACCCGGTTTATAATGTAATTCTTCGTAATTCTTCCATTACTTAATAAAATATCACCTAAATAGCATAATTTCTTTATTTGTTCTTATTTTTCATTATTCACCTATACTATATATCACATTTTCTTTTCCTTGGACACTTTTTTATCACCATAATTTAAGATCAAATTTAATTTAGATTAAGTTATTTATAATCTGGTTCATATACCAAAGAGTACGTTCGATTAATAATAAACCACGTTTGAAAAAAAAATGTCTTGGAGAATTATACGCATACGTGCATATTAGTATATATTAGTATATAATAAACGTAGATGGAAAGCCGCTAGAACTTGTCCAGGAATATGTGTATCTGAGCCAACTTATTTCCTTTATAGGTGGCATATCGGAGGAGATAGCACGAAGGACAAAACTGTCGTGGAGCTCATTTGGACGTTTGAACAACATCTTCAAAAGTAATCTCCCAATATCCTTGAAGCGAAGGGTCTACAACCAGTGCATTCTTCCAGTACTTCTTCCAGTACGTATGGCTGCGAGACATGGACGCTCACAGTAAAGAACACACAAAAGCTCCAGACCGCACAAAGGGGCATGGAGAGATGCATGTTGGGATATACTAAAAGAGACCGTAAACGAAACACCTGGATTCGCAATATAACAAAGGTAGAAGACGTTATAAAGGTGTGCAAAAGAATGAAGTGGCAATGGGCCGGACACGTAGCCAGAATGTCAGACTCCCGATGGACATCCGAAATAATCCAATGGTACCCAAGAGGCATAAAGAGACCTAGAAGAAGACCGAAGGTACGCTGGATGTACGAAATCAAGAAGCATGGCAGCATCACGTGGCATAGGCGAGCAAAGGACCGAACTGTTTGGAGTCAACTTGGGGAGACCTTCACCCAGCAGTGGATCGACCCTGGTTGACAATGATGATGATGATGATGATATTAGTATAAACTCATTGTGTATATACTTTTAGGAACCCCTTTTAATTTTAATTGCTCTACAGCTGTCAAGGAAAAAAACATCGATTTTTTTATTCGCAGTTAGTCAAGTTTGATTTACATCGACTAAATTACGGTGTCATTTCGTAGCTTTGGGAAAAAGATCAACGATGTGGTTGCCGCAAATCGAGCAAAAGTAGCTATTTCCAAATGTTTTTTAATTTTATTAAAAAAAAAATCTTAATTGTGAGCATGAATATTTTAAAAACGTTTTAAGTGTGATACAGAATTTATTTAATGATTCTAGATAAATAATGCTAATCTACAATTTAATGATTCTAGATAAATAATGCTAATCTACGATTTTTATACTTATTTTTTTTTGACTTCTGATATTTTAACTCAATTCGATTCTTTCGAAATTAAAACTTAATTCTTCATTACATCTGTCACCCGGTGAGTGTCATTGAGACTTTAATATGTTTTTTTTGCCATAAATATTTTGTGTTGTTGATTTGGATTGAAATAAAATCAATATTATGTACAAATAATTTATCATAGCATTACATTTAAAATAAATACTCAGAACATACATCACAAGAAGTATTTCCATACTGAAATTTAAACCAATGATTTGCTTTTTTTAAATAGTTTAATTAAAATAGTTAACAATAAATTTAAAAGATTTATTGATTCTGGATTAGATTAGTCCTTTAAAAAGTACTCAAAGACATAAAATATCGAGTGAGGCTCTCGCCTAGACAACAGGACAAGGCAGGGCATGGCAAGGGAAAGCAATTTACCCTAATGAAGTCTGTAACCCGAGGTGCTGACCAGATGCTGCCAGACGCCAGATGCCTCCCCCATGGGCCAGCCCTGGCTGTTAAAGAAATAAAAATGTGGTTTTATTTGTTAAAGGGTTATTTTTGTTTTGAATTGATATAATTTTAAGCAAACAATAATTTTTTCCACTAATTCACGAAAATGAATAAATATATCGTTTCAACTCTTGTTCCGTTCTAGTTTCCTTTAAGTCATTCTGACAAGCACAATCAAGTCTATCTGTGAATGCAATTCAACTTAAATTACAAAATAAAAACTCTTCGTATTCGTAATTTATTCTAAATGTAATGTACCATAGTTAAAAACTAAAATCGCTTAATTTGGACCTGTATATTTATTTAGACGCAAATTTATTGCCGTTCGGTAAGCTCTTCTGAACTACTAAACAAGTTTAAATGTGCATTCATATTGTTGTGCATGGCCGCGCGGTAACACACTGGACTTCCGTGCGGAAGGTCACCGGTTCGAACCCCGTGCTGTGCTACTCCCCTCGAATGACAGGATTTTTTCCGCCTAGTATTCGGGGGTATTGGGATACCTATGACTCAGGTCATATCTATTCTTAAAAAAAAAAAACATGCCGATGTGCTCCGGTCGTCTCACTTCAGTGTGGCATCGAATCCAGTGATAATGTTTCATTGTACTCGTATTATTCAATTTAATGTCTACGCAATATCTGCTACGAATGCATACATTTAGGAGTAAATCGTACCAGAAGTAAAGTTTTGAGTACTCTAATTTTAACGAAATTCTTAAGTAAGCACTTTTATTTAGAACGTAATACTTCTTTTTACAAATCGATATATGTATATGTCAAAATCCTTATTTTGTTGCTTTTACTGGATATCATCATGAAACAATATAAAATCGGTTGTACTTACGTCCGTGTGTAAGAATAGGTTTGGTCATAATAATAGTATATTTACGTTTTATTATTGTAATTATTAATGTCAATAGTTATGGTTTAGTATTGTTAATAATTTTGTCTCTAAATAAAAAAAATATTGTCATATTATTACGGTTTAATTAACTAAATAGGAATGAATTTAAGCAAAATAAAAAAGAAAAGCGCGCTCACAAACAGTAGAGGTAGCCTATTAGCTTCGCGTTGCATATGTTCAGCAAATGCGAAATTTTCGACAAGCGCAACAACAAAATTCTAGCGAGGAAAGCAATGAGCATCGCGTTGCAAAAGCTTTATTATGAAACAGTTTTTATTTTTCCAGCTTTCAGCTTAGCAAGTCAATTTACATCCCGTTGTTTTCATGGGTTACATTTATCAAGATGTGATTTTCTACTCTCGGACAAAAATATATTAGAAATTGATTCTTGATAAAATATGAATACAATTAAATTCTAGTTCAAGCTTGGGCCGTTTTCGTTCAAATTTCAACCACTTTTTTTTATAAAATTTCATTGCTGATAGCGAGCTCAAACACACGAACACATTGTTTTGATGACGAGTTAAAACATACGGTTTTAACGATTGTTTGCTTGCATGAAAAATAAAAAGAACGGACTTAATTCAAACTGTGCTTCAACGACTCTTCAACTGATTCTCATAGCACTAAAAACATTTTCCAGTTAAAGATAAATGAATAAGTATATTCATGACGATGCCAACGCCAAATATTTAAAATAGGTAATAACCAACTTTTAGCAGAAACTCCAAAATGTATCATGTATAAATAACGACCTATTT
Source organism: Odontocerum albicorne (assembly GCA_949825065.1). Taxonomy (NCBI): domain Eukaryota; kingdom Metazoa; phylum Arthropoda; class Insecta; order Trichoptera; family Odontoceridae; genus Odontocerum; species Odontocerum albicorne. The sequence continues at coordinate 21,254,399 of OX463855.1, forward strand.
GTATTACGCAGATCAAGATTAGATAACTTCAGTGACTTACTTAGTAAGACGCCTGTCTCTCGACCCGTGGGTTGAGGGGTTGATTCCTTTTGATACCCATTTTTTAAATGATTTTTCAATTTGTAGTAATGTTATGCATTTATTTCTTTCTAAATAAGGACTGTCTCTCCGATCTAGTGACGGCGGAATCCTCAGTACACCAACGCAACATATTACACATCATATTTTGCACTTCACTGGACTTGATTTTGAAACAATCTTCCTGACTCGGTCAGATGTACATCATACTTATCGATATTCAAGATAAAACTAAATAGGAGTTGTTTATTTCAAAATATTCCTCGTCTTTAACTCCCATACAATTCCCATCTTAATCTCTATTCCTCGTCTTTAACTCCCATACAATTCCCATCCTAATCTCTATTCCTCGTCTTTAACTCCCATACAATTCCCATCCTAATCTCTATTCCTCGTCTTTAACTCCCATACAATTCCCATCCTAATCTCTATTCCTCGTCTTTAACTCCGATACAATTCCCACCCTAATCTCTATTTCTCGTCTTTAACTCCCATACGATTCCCAGCCTAATCTCTATTTTCCGGGCGATTTATTTTTATTTAATATTTTTATTTTTGCTGCTTTTACTCAAATATTATTTTTATTTACAAAGTTTAAGACGCGGTCTGATAATCATTTAGAAACGATAAATGGTTGATTGGAAGTAAATGTTTTAAAAATCAATAAATCCGCTAGATGTGTATGTTATTTATGTGAAATTGTTAAACAAATATTTAAAATACTTTTAAGAGGGAAAGTCCAAGTATTTTAAGTAATTTGTATGGCTTTTGAGGACTTATATAATATACAGAGATGTATGAAGTTTCAAACTTCTTAAATTTTTAAATGAAATTTTCAAATTTCCAGAAATTGAACAAACACATCAGTTACGAGTATGTATGAAAATATTAAGTAAGCGCTTGAAGTTGAGTGATGGGTATATCTGTAAATGATGTGTTCTGGGAATCAAAATGACAGTGAAAAATAGTCAAAACGCGAGAGTTAATATACCGTATATTTTATATTTCTAAAGTATCTTTTACTCTCATGTCCATAACAAGGTCTATATTAATAGCATGCGTAATTTCACACTCATGTATTCGTTGAATGGTATGACTTCTTTGGAATTAAAAATAATTGTTCAACCACCGCCCGCCCGCCCACGTTGCCTTCACGAAAGGGTCCAATGGTGGTAGTTTAATTTGATATGGTGCTTTTATAAATTCGTAGTGTTTTATGCAATATCTTTATTTTTCTTCCAGGTAAGTTTGGTGGAATAATTAAGTATGCAGTTAAATAATTTCATTTAGTTATAAGCTGAAAGGTGTATTATCAGACGATTAGCACTTCAAACATAGGCGCAGAGGATCGTCGGTTTGTAGTCTGCATTGAACTATTCCTCTTGGACAGCATGAACATTTTTTCCTTCTAGTTTTCGGAGGTATCTATAACATGGGTTATATTTTTTTTACATATATACAAAATATCACACCGTTTCTCTGTCGGGGTAGACAGAGAGAACAAAGCGCCAGATTTTCCTATTCCAACACATGTATTTTGCCTCTTCTGTATACATATATCTAATATGATACAACTCTTACGATTTCTCTGGCTTTTTACATTTCTTTCATTCAACATTTTCACTTGATTTAACCATACGTTCTTCGGCCTTCCTCTATCACGCCTTCCACTTACATTTGTCCCATAATTTTACTCGCAAGTCTTTCTTCATCGATTCGTTCGATATGCTTAAACCATCTGAGAGTGCTCTTCTTAATCTTATTTAATAATATTAGCCTAAAGCCATATTCATCATACATTGTTACTGCATTAATTTTTCTCAGTGCACATATTCTACAGAACTTATTTAGCTATTTTCAGTATTTTTCGACGTCCATATTTCACTTCCATATATTATAATACTGTTGTGGACTATTATCTCAGCAGAATTAGGTGTTTACCGGTTCGAGTATGTATGTTTTAGTGCCCCAGTAGCTTTGTTTCTTATCGGTACACACCGTTAGATATCTCTTCAAACTCTTACATCATCTGAAAAAATATTACCTAAATAGTAGAATTCCGTAGCTTGCTTTATTATTTTATTGCTCACCCATGTATTTACTTCTCTCTCTCTCTCTCTCTCTCTCTCTCTCTCTCTCTCTCTCTCTCTCTCTCATGTGTATTCTTATTAAAAAGAGTATTTAAGTGAAGTATTGCAAATATCTTGGTTTTAAAGTCTTCAACTATGTGGTACTGAATCACTTGGACTATGTTTTTAAGACGCACTCCGGGAGGCGCGCTACACTGAGATCGTCGTAGTATCAAAGTGTGAATTATCGTATTTAAATGGATCCAGTAATTAAATCTAGATATATTAATTGATTCCTTTGTTTCACGAACTGCCCCTTTTAACAGTATATCGGAAATTGACATTTATATTTTTTTAGAAAATGTTTTTAAAGAAAGCATATATTACTTTTTCTAGCAATGAAAGTTAATTGTTTTGGTTAAAAAAATATTTTATATATTTTTTTAAATACTTCTTATTACTGTTTAATATATGTCTTAAGCTTTGTATGTAATTGGATTTAATCTGTATATGTAAGCTACATAAAATAAATAAATAAATCTTGACCTATAAGTGTTCCATGGAAAAAGGTTCCACTGAAATGCTGAATGAACGATGACAAAGATTGTTTCTTTAGATGACACCTTTTCAGATATGTGACCAAGAGCGAAAGCGCGCATGAGGAGACTTGGAAACTGAGTTGCTATATCTTATGTTCTCATAAAAAATGCGTGTTTTGGATGGAGGTATAATATATTGAACTGGAAATCAATCTTCACAGTTTAGAGCACTGGAATAACGACCTCCACGGATATATATTTTAGTGTCCTTCGATGGTTGATATACGTGTATGTATTTAGAGTACAGGTGATGGGTAAAGGGGGTTATCTCACGGCCAAGTTTTTGTTCATTTCCGCTGCCGGTGTCGCCGGCGTCCATCAATTTAATCTGTTCGGGCGGGCGCAGGGCGGGCGTAGGGCGGGCCGGGCACACAAAGTTTGGGTTAGGAAAACCAATTCGGAAGATAGAGCGCTGATTGACGCGGGATCATTTACTTCTCGTGGAGCGGGCGGGTAAGCTGCGGGGTGGTGCGGGGGCGGCGGTTCTCTCTCGGACACGTCCATCCGGAGTTCCCCCCGGGTGGAGTGGGCCGAGGGGGCGGCCACCCGCTTGACCGGGCGCCGGGCGGGCCGCGTGACAGCGGGCGCGTGTGTGCAAGGGAGAGATAAGACATTGATTGCGCCGGGAGCGCGGCTCGCAGCCCGCGGCCGGACCCGCCAGATAAGGGCGGCAATTAAAGCGGCCGTGGGCGGGACGGGCGTAACCTCATCCCCTTCATCCACTTCCCTCCCACTCCGCCGCGCGCCTTTCTCACCCCCTTATTTGCTTAGGCCCGCATTATGTCCGTGCGTCCGTCTTGGCGCTTTGTGCCGCGGGATCGATACGGGGTGGGCATCGATGGCCACCCGCCGCCCACCGCGGGCCCGGCCGGGCGGCGAGGTGAGGGCGGGCTATCTACATACCGTTCAGCCGAGGGTCGCGAGGAGCTAAAGGATTAGGTGCCCTGCGAGCTCGCCAAGTTCCGACCGAATATTGCCTTTGTGTACTGTACTGCCTCCCAGTGTGTGTAACAAATAGGTATCCTTGAGAGCACGACACACGCCTCCTCACACATCTCCGAACTCCTCATACAGCTTTAAGCCGAGAATGCTTTAAACCAATTTATCTCTCGGCTTCAATTTGCATATTTAAATCAGTTTGTTTTCCAGCTTACCTTTTTTCAGCCGACCTTAAAATTAGTAAAATGTAGGAATATGTCTAAAAGTTTACTATTCACGTTGATATTTTTCTTTGTTCTGGTTTCGCATTGTCGCTTAATTAATTTATCAGCAATAAAATAAAACGGTTTCATAAAACAAACCGTTGCTTTATTCTGAGTCTAAAAAAATATACTATTTATTTAAAACTTTCATGTAAATACATCTGGCGGATTTACGACTTAAAATCAATTTCGTCCAATGAACCAGCCCTTGTTTCATAATAATTATTATTTTCTGTAACTGTATCTTGAAAGTAGTGTGAAAATAATATTTGAGAAAAACGAACAAAAATTGAAATAAATTATATTTTTTTTAGAAAATATGTACATATTACAATGGGAATTGTATGGTAGCTAAAAACGAATAATATTTTGACATATATAGGAAGATTTTTCCGAAATCGAGGCGAGTGAATCGCAAAAGATGATGTGTCGAATGATTTGTGATGCATTGGTGTATAAATGATTCAGCTGTCACCAGATTGGAGGAACAGTCAGAAGTTCTGATTTTAAAAAAAAGAAAGAAACGTGAATTTTTACTACAAAGGTATAATTTAATGATGAAATGTTAAAATGTACTAAATCAGCTCAGAGCATCTGGAATTTTCGTGTTCTTTGTGTTTTATATGATAAGGGTAGATTTCAGTATTGTTAAACTGAAAAAAAAGTAAGTTCCCGAAAGTAATTAAATTAGTTTCTAATTATTTTTATACTAAATAAATACATAATCAAAGATAAAGAAGGCCAAAGAAGTATTTGGTGTTTGGAAATTATGATTTTCTATCCTCTCTGTCCTCCTTGGCGAAGAAAAGATGTGACGTCACTATGTAAATATGAATTTCGTATTATTTTTTATTAATATATAAGTTTAAGAATTCTGCTATTTAGGTAGTATTTTCACAAATGATGAAGAGTTACGAGAGATATCGAACGACATGTAGCAATAGTAAACAAAGTCAATGGGGCACTATAGCATATGTACTCGAAACGGACAGTATCAATTCTGCTTAGATGATAGTCGGCAACAATATTCTAATACCAACTTTGATGTATGTAAGTGAAATGTGGACGTCGAAAAAGACTGAAAGGAGTTATGAACTCTCTCGAAATGTGGGCACTGAGAAGAATTTATTGGACAATGTTTGACTAAATATGGAATGAAGTGATAAGGGATGAATGTGAACTAACAGCTGATGGGTTAAGTAAGCCCAAGAATAACACTCGGCGATGATTTAGGGGTGTAAAAGGAATGAAACATTGTCCATGTTTCATTTTCATGCAAATGTGATGTATGAAAGTGAAACGTGGACACTGAGAAGAATATACAGTGTTAATGTATGACAGAAAATGATTAGGTGTGAACGTGAATTTGAGGCTGATGTATTAAGAAAGAGAAGAACACTACGATGGGCATGTACAACGAAATGATGAAAAAATACTAAAAACAAAAATACACAGTGCAAATGTAAGAAGAACGCGTGATAGAGATATACCAAGGAAATTATGGTTGTATCAAGTGAAGAAAGGAAATGTAAAAGGTCACGGAAATCGTAAATGTGGTGTGTGAAGGTGTATGGATGTGAAAGTGGCGAAAGATGTGTCGTGATAGGAAAGTCTGCTGCTCTGTCCCCTGTTCGTATCACGACAGGGAAACTGCGTTATGGTATGTTTATCTGTATTGCTATTTTATTAAGCACTTATAATACTCCATAATGTCTCGGTTTCAATATTACTTTCAGATGTTATTTCATCTGAATTTATTACAGGTCTTACAAAAATTATGAAAACAAATGAACGCTTGGGGATGATTTTGTTTTGAAAAAAATATGTCTTTATTAAAATATATATTTGAGCTAGATATGCTTAGCCACTTATACCGCATGCAGAATATTGACTCTGCAAGAAGGCTTTGTTCTGCGATTCGATGGGGCGTATGAGAGTTGGGACACTGAAGCTGAAATTGTGTTCCAGAGAATTCCCGCACGCTGGGTATAACCAATCCGATGAGAAATGCTATTGAGAAAGATATGTTAAGTGGTAGAGAATCTTGCAGGGAGCTCCAAGACATGTTATGATAATGATTCTATCATATTCTCAAAATAATAAGGATGCCACAATTACGAAATATGTTTTTCGGAATAGTTAACTTTCAGTGTACTGAGTTTATAATGATTTCTCAACGTTTCGGAATAGTAAACCTACAGTGTACTGAGTTTTTAATGATTTCTCAACGTTTCGGAATAGTTAACCTACAGTGTACTGAGTTTATAATGATTTCTCAACGTTTCGGAATAGTTAACCTACAATGTACTGAGTTTATAATGATTTCTCAACGTTTCGGAATAGTTAACCTACAATGTACTGAGTTTATAATGATTTCTCAACGTTTCGGAATAGTTAACCTACAGTGTACTGAGTTTATAATTATTTCTCAACGTCACTATTTCATCTAGGCCTTTGTCAAAATGTACAGTAAATTATCTGGACTTCTCTCATAATATTCTTTCATATTTTAAGTAATTTTAAATTTACATGGTTTTAAAATAAAAACGTATGGAGATTACAAGTACTCGTATATAAAAACTCAATGAAAAAAGTGAATAAATTGTTTTTAAGTTGAGTGATGTAAATAAAACACAATTTCTCTTTGTTTTATTGTATTCATAGAGTTTACTACCTGTTTCAAAGACCTTTGTCTTCTTCGTCAGGAAATTCGTAAGAAAATCGTTCCTTACCACCTGTAGTGAACTCCGTTCCTTACCACCTGTAGTGAACTCCGTTCCTTACCACCTGTAGTGAACTCCGTTCCTTACCACCTGTAGTGAACTCCGTTTGTGTACTCGGATGAGTTTTAAAGAAAAAATAGTCAAAAGGAATTAATTATTGAATTCAAGAGTATATCGGACATTTTTTTAAATTAAGGCTATTTAAAGACAAATGTTACGAAGATATTAGTGGAGAAATGTCAGTGAAAAGACAGCATATCTCATTCGCAGAGTAAATCCATACCATAAATAAAGGCGATTTTCTTTAATAATTGCCATCCACAATACGAGTATATAGTTTAAAATGTACATACTTATAATTTAAAGGCGAACCGTAGAATACAAACAAGTACATAAAAATACTAAAAATCCTTCATTTTATGGATACAAAGAACCGGTTCACTCGGCAAAGTTTGTGACAACTGATCTCACCCCTTAATATCACATTTTCATATATTTTTCCTAAATACTTTAACAACAGTTAGCTGATACTCGTACTATTCTGACATCTCCATAAATTCGACAATCGCATTACAATAATGTTCAACAGGCTCATCATCATTTTAAATACAATTTGTAGATTTTCTCAATCCATATGTCATATGCTCACAATACTAGTACACAGTTGATATTCTTCAAACTTATATTTTTTACTATTATTTTTTTTAATTACCCCGGCAGCGCGTTAAACTACCGCGCCACTAAACATTCAGCCTGTCTCTGTAAAAAATCGTTTTCTACGTAATTAATTATTTGACTGAGTAATTAATTAAATTTAATTAATTATTAATTCCTTGGTAGTAATATTTTTAGAGCTTCTCAAATAGCCCGTACTTAGTTGAATCATATCAAATGATTTGAGTTATCTTGAAATCACATCTAATAAACACGACTTCCGTGGTTTAGTTGAAAAGACGTTTGACATTCACCCGGTAGTTTTGGGTTTGATTCTATATGGTATTGTAAAATATTTAAAAGAAGTGTACCAGTCACACAGGTCTAGTACGTGTGCGAGTGACGTTGCCTCTTCACGTGCCGGTAGTATTGCTAACACGTGTATCGACGAACCGCGTATTCCGTGTCTATACCCATGGTCCTAAACCTGAAGGCTCGATTACTGGGGACCATGACAATGTTGCTTCACGGCCACTCTCTTTAGTATGTCTGAATTAGTAATGCGGATATGTTGAAGTGTATCATACGAAACGAGACGAAAAAGAAGCCGAATAAAAACTGTTAAAATCTCAAATCTTTAAAAAATAGAAAGTCTTTGATTAAACTAGTGTATTTTAATACACGAAGTAAGTCAAGCCTGGGCTGCACTTCGTAAACTTTCCTTCATTCTAAAGTCTCTCCGAAGTAATAGATACTATATACAATATAATATTTAAAGAAAGGCCTATTCAATTAATGAGTTCGCCAAGTACTGAAAAATTGGCTGGATGTAATAACGTTTACAAAGCAGATAATGCATAAGCTCAAGGTGATACAGAGGGTCATAGAGAGAAGTTCCTGAATATCTCACTGAATTGATGACAGCAGACTAAAGTCGTAGATATTGCTGGTACAGTTACCGCCCAGAGGTGATACTGGGTAGGGTATATTTGCCAGATGTACTGATGATAGGTGAACCCAGAAAGTGTTGGATTAATGACCAAGGACAGGGAAATGTGGGAAACCCCCTAGTAAGATGGTCGGATGATATGAGAAAAGGGACTGGGAGCCACTGAATTAAATGTGCCCCAGATTGCAACGAGTGGAGTGCATCCAACATTAGAGTCAACCGGGCCTTACGAGTATTATGATGAAGATTTTTAATTGAAAAAAAAAAACATTTTGTTTCAATGGAAACGGAAGATATTGATAAAATGCTTATATACAAAATTGAATTTTTTGTTTTAAAGAAATTTGAAAAGGCTTCAGGTATTTATTTTCTTTAATTTTATAATAACAATAAACACTTAAAATAAATGAGCTTCTAGATGAATACTTACCCTTCAAATTCACGTTATGAAATATGTATAAAGATTGTAATTTCACGTAATAAAGGTGTAATATTGAAATAAATATTCATGAAAGGCGCGTTATTAAAACGAAAAGGGGGCGCCGGCCCTGTTATCCTGTTTAGAGGCAAAGTGGACGTTTATATGAACGCAAACACGCAAAAAATATCCAACCCATAAAATACTTTTTCGATATACTCAATATTCAAAACATTGAACTAGTATACCTATAATATTTATTGTATTATATTGCATATTCATTTATTATGATTATCTTCCTTTGATTGGAGTAGGGCACGTCTTGTTTTCTTAAGGACTAATTAATTTTATTTCTAATGGAAACTGATGTCTTGTGTTTATGGCATCATTCTACTCTAACAAACTGGCTAAAATCAATTTAATATTTGAATGATGTGATAACCTCTCTGGCCTAGTTGGTAAAATACTTTTCTTCTATCCGGGAGTTTCGGGTCACATTCAATTAAAAAATATAAAATAAAGTCATTTGATATAAGAGTTCATTTGGTAGGAAAATTTACTCACTGAATGTGAGGAAGTGTTGTTGCCTTTCTGAGTGCAGTCGTTTTTATAAAACGTACGATAATCACTGTGGTTTATCTGAAGCGCCCGTAATTGGGTCCGAAGATAAAATTGGCCTCTCGGTCACGCTCTTGAAGTGCAATACGAATAAATAAAGCATTTATTTTGAAAAATATTATGCCAGAAAAATATGCACATACCTATTTCAGGTTGAAAATCCTTTAAACAAACCTTCCATACAAACTCATACAACGCGCAATTGGATTGTCAAATATCTCAAAAGATATACAATGTGATATAATGCCCATATACAAAAATAATCCAACACAAATTATAGTTGTTTTGAGATATTTGAGGAAACATCACGCTGTTTTCTACGGTCTTGAGCGAAATAATTTTTTTTCAATACAAAATTTAACCATGTATGTATATATCATATACTCGTATATGCTATACATTATATTAGTCATATCATGACTTGATATTTTGTAATACAGGAATCTCATTGGATATTTTTAATACAGCAATTAAAAAAAAATGTGCTGTGGTTTGGATCCTTTTTGCATAACTTCGTTCAAGCGGGAAAAGTGGCGTTTATCCTTTTTATTAATAATTGAGGTTGGCTTGCGGGCCGAATGTTAAATTTATCATTTCTTAAATAAAATGGCTGTTTTCGCGGTTTGGTGAAAAAAGTCGTCGATAATGTTTGATTTTTTAATTAAGGGTTTTTTTACGAAGGGATATTACGTGGAGTTAATACATCTTTAAATCCTTTGAATATATGAGTATATATTGTACTTGGACTTGACTGTATAAAAACCTGCTACGATTCTAGAACCATCAGTATTCACAACAGTATTCTAGAATAAATTTTAATGTATGGAAGTGAAACGTGGACGTGGAAAAAGATTGGAAAGAGCCTATTAAATGCTGAAGAAATGCATACTTGGAGAATATATGGGGTGACAATGTATGACATAATACGCAATGAAGTTACTAGAGATGAATGTGAACTTAAGGTTGATGTGTTGAATAAGATGAAGATAGCATTTTGAGATGATGTGAGCAAGTAGAAGCAGTGAATGAAAAATAACTAACAAAACAAATATATAATGCTAATGTGAGGGGAAGGCGTGAGATCAAGTGTAAAAAGAAGGAAATGTAAAAGTCAGAGAAATCGTAGGAGTTGTATGAGAAGATGTATGTATGTAGATGGGGAGTATATTTGTGTGTGTATCGCGATAAGATAGTCTGGCCTTCTCTCCTCTCTGCCTACCCTGGCAGGAAAATGATGCGATGATATGTAGACATATGTGTATGAATACATCCTTGGAGTTTTTGTCACTTTATCAGTTATGTTTGAATTGGAGATTGCCAATTGGATGTACGAGTAGGTATGTATGCAAAGATGATATAATCTACTTTTTTCCTGTTTTGAGACAATCAAGAAAACTTCACATCACTTATATACGTTATCTATAAATACTGAAAAGTGTGGAAAGACCTAGGAAAACTAACACGACTAAGCTATTCAAATTCTACAAGAGATGATTGCTAAGTTTTTATAACAGGATATGTTTGACGAGGTGTATTGACGTGGCTGAATCGAAAGATATATACTTAGATGAAATGAGGTGGAAGTCTGTTATTTCTGCCTACCCGAATATAACAATGGCATGATGGTGCCTTGTGTGAGATGATTTTTTCTGAGAATACATAATTTACTAGCTTGATATTTTCATACGTATAAGATTGATGTACGAGTATGTTTCCATTAAAACCGGAAAATTTGATTAGTGGGTTGGGTTAGGTAATACCCATATGTTCCAAATTATTCCAACAATCGTATGTTGCATTTTTCACCCTGTAAATAATTACTATTCTTCAGAACTCAGTTGGTTTTTTAGTGTCGCTATATTAAGATCTAGTCGGTTGGAAGAGAGTGCCATTTGGCAGTAAGCCCATCAAATTGTTTATACAATGAAGTGTTAAATAAATAATAATTTAATTGGATCATAAGAAATACATAGTCATATACCTATAAAAAATGTGATGATATGTTGGAAATTATTTTGATGTGGTTGTTTAGATTATGATGCCCTTGGATTTGTAAATTGTATTGTATAAGGATGTTAACGCAGAGTGTGAACGTTTCAGCTGATTGTTTTAGTATTTTGGATAAATAAAATAAATTTGTGACTAAGACATAACACCACTTCGTCACAGGCTTTGCCTAGTGGAGCAGCTCTCTATATCCTCAAAATGAAGGATTTTAGTATTTTTATATATTTGTTTTCAAAGGTTCGGGTTTAAATTAAAAGGAGTTCAATTTTACATTATTTGTTGTGGATAGTAAATCAGTTATAAAAAATCGTCTTTATATTATGTATGACTACAAGTGTGATATGCTGTCTTTTAATTGACGTTTTTCTCCTTATATCTTTGAAACGATTTCCTTTTAAAAGTTCTTAATTTTAAGTGTTTTCTTAAAATTTTCCTGAGTTTAATAATCCATTCCATCTGACTAACAATCGCTCATTACAATCTTCTTGAAATGTTGCCTCTTTAAAAAAGATCATTAATTTTTTTTCTCAAACCTTTAAAAAATATTATCATGCCTTCTTTATGGTGTCATGTTAATTGATATTTTATTTGATGAAATAAATTAAACAATTTTTCTTTGTATTCATCACCGTTTTATCAATTAAATTCACAACCGGAGTCCACACAGATAATGCAGAACAAGTTCTTTATCACCTGACGAAAAGGCATTCGAAACGGGCAATGAACTCAATTAATAAAAAAAGTGGAAAATACAAAAAAAAATTGGTTTAATTTATTTCACTAAACTAAAAATAATGTATTTAAAAAAATATGTATTTAAAGAAGATTGAAAAAAAGCTATTCAATAGACAGTTATGACGTTAAAAATGTTTAATTTTACCTCGAAAAAAATTTTACGTTATATAAATTATTTGGTACGATAATTTATAAAATGTAAACCCATGTGAAAAAATGTATTGAGGAATACTTTGTTAAAGCTGATTCAGCACACCAAGAATTTTTAACAAACGCGTTATATACATCGTTTAAATCGAGAGATAATGAAAATGAAATCGTAATTAATTGAATTGTGATTGACTTAATTTAATGTGAACGGGATTTAATTAAATCTCTCTTCTTTTGTTGCGGCCGGATCTAATTTATTTCTGAATATTTCTCGAATTTTTCTCGTCAATATTCTTCATTTTACTGTCGTGCATATTTTGAAGTTATGCGATAGATTTTTGTCACTTGATCAACCATGTTATGGATCATGTTTGGTAACTTCGACGTATTCCAGAAAGTGGCACATTCCCAAAAATAATTCCCACATACTGTGTTTGTATACAAGTTCATAAGGGGTTATCCTATTTCAATTCTCTTTCTCCCAAAATCCAAAAAGAAAATAACGTTCCTGTTACTTATCCTAAAGACGGTAGATACTAAAACTATAAATTGAAATCATTCAGATTTATTTTATGATTTGTAACATTGTTTTGTGTGAGCTATTCATTGTTAATCTCCAAAAACGCATAATTTGGTGGTTTGGATATGTAAAATGCATGGGTATCGAAAGACTTACTAAACAAATTTATAACGAAAGCATAAGAGGGAGTCGTGGTAGAGAACGAATAAGAAAAAAATATGGTTGGACCAATAAAATGCAATTTTGAAAGAAAAAAAGGAAGTAAGAGAAACAGAAGGAGAAACAGAAGAGAAAAAGGAGGAAACATATGACAATATATATGGATGTGGAGGAGGTAAAGAAAGTATGTTGCGATAGGAAATTGAGGTGCACTGTCCTCTCTGCCTACCTCTACAGGAAAATTGTTTGATGGTATGTATGTTAATACTTTTGTGGTATTTATGGTGGCCATTTGGATCAATCCGCTGATCACATTTTGTGATACTACGATGAAAATCGAGTCAACGACTTCTGTACCGATGTAAAGGTGAAAGGATTTCAATTCAGCTTTAGATTCTGGTCACATTTTGTGGTACTGCGATGAAAATAGAGTCAACAATTTCTGTACCGATGTAAAGCTGAAAGGATTTGAATTAAGCTTTAGATTCTGATCACATTTTCTGGTACTGCGATGAAAATCGAGTCAACAACTTCTGTACCGATGTAAAGCTGAAAGGATTTGAATTAAGCTTTAGATTCTGATCACATTTTATGGTACTGCGATGAAAATCGAGTCAACAACTTCTGTACCGATGTAAAGGTGAAAGGATTTCAATTCAGCTTTAGATTCTGATCACATTTTGTGGTACTGCGATGAAAATCGAATCAACAATTTCTGTACCGATGTAAGGCTGAAGGAATTTCAATTTAGCTTTAGATTACTATTGATTGATTTTCGTTCTGATTGACTTCTTCGATCGCGTGGCGTCAAAGAATATACTCATTTGCTACATACATTTTTTTTGCGACAAGGGCGTTCTAACTCGGGATTTAAACCATTTTTTTGACAGATTAAAAATATTACGAAATAAATACATATAAGTTGAGTATAGCAATAGGAAGGTAGTGGCTGCGGGCATTTGAACCCAACGAGCAACTGCAGCTCGGACTCGAATGGTTTATGTGTGAATTTCACGGATTTAAGTTAGCTGTCTCAGCACAGGAATTGAGCGTCGTTAGACGATTGATATAGGTTTAGATTTATCTAATATAGAATATGTAAACATTTAAAAAATAAAAGTATTCTGGTACCGGCCCTGTTCAAACGTAGGTACTTTTATAATGGGCATTTATCCTTTTTATCAGTACTTGAGGTCGGATTGCGGCCGAAATGGAAACAGCTTATTCCGGCGAGCCTGGCCTTAACGGATTCCTCGTTATTTATCAATTAAAATGTCTTTATTGTTTTGCATTGCCGTGGAAACACATCAAAACGATCTGTTTTATTATGAATTATTATTACTTTTATTTTAGGAGAGTACGATATGATATGATATCCCTTGTGATCATGTATGATATTCAGTCCCCTTGTAGATGGAAGACACCTGTAAGGGTATTGGTTTAAAGCTGCAAGCTGTTGCACTTCAGCAAGAACACGGTATTAATTGAAGTTCAAAAAAGAAGAATCTAAGAGGATACGTTTGTATATCATAAATTGACTTGAATAGTCATATCACTTTGTCTTGTACCTTAACACTTGCCTTACTGTGCTAAATAATTTCGCCAGCCACGGTGCTGGACACTAAGCGTCCAGTGAAAAATGTATGTTTTAAATTAAAATTACGCCAAATCTGCTAGGTTATTTTTTGTAATTAGCTATAAAAATCATTTTACGAGTATTAGGTATTAAAACAGCGAATAATCAAATAAAATATAAGTCCTGGTCACTCGCTATCCATCACAGGGTGGCAAGTGTTAAATATAACTTCGGAACATGTAGGAAACAATGAATGACGTAATAAGAATACATATTAGAAAATAATGCGCATCGAAAAGAAGATGCTGTGCCAAAGATGAGAAAAGGAACATTGAGATTGTTTGGCCACTTTGACACATTTACATAAATAATCTATTTGAGTAGTATAGAAGGCACGCAAAGCTAAGAAAGACCTAGAAAAACGTAACATAACCAAATGAATAAAATTTTGAAAGAGTGAAAAACCAAAAGGAAAGTATGCATGACGAGGTGTATGGACGTGGTAGCAGTAAGATATGTGTGCTAGGATCGAATGAAGTGGAGATCTATTATATCTGCCTATCCCATCAGATACATGGCGAGATGGCGATAATTATGATAACCGATATACAAGAGTTGTTACCTCTTTACGAAGCGTTTTCTTAGTGATAGTTTGTTTGTCCGATTCATGTGTGAAGGAACTATAGAAGTCAATGGGTTGCATACAAATGTCGAATGGGAATATTTGGGGATTGATGTATGCTGATGACATTGTGATATTGGTGGAGAGTGAAGATGAATTGCTGAGTTTGGTAGATAATGTTGTAACATAAGCGAAGAGAAAGATCTGAGAATGAATGTTTCGAAATCCAAAATCATATTAATAGAAAATTGTGGAAAAAACATTAAATGCGATATATGGGGAAATATTGTACTGAGGATTCTGCTATTTGGGTAGTATTTGTTCAGATAATGGAAGAATTAAAAGGAATATCTGACGTGTTGCGATATGAAATAAAGTCAATGGGTCACTAAAGCAGATATATTTGAAATGTACACAATTAAAATCTCCTACAATGATAGTCCATTATTTTGGTGCCAATATTGATGTATGGGAATAAAACGTACACGTTTAAAAAAACTGAAAGGAGCTGAAGAAATTAAAAATACATGGGATAACAATGTACGACATAATACAGAATGTGATTGGGGATGGATATGAACTTAAAGCTGATGTTTTGAGTCAGATGAAGAAGAGCACTCTAAGATAAATGAAGAAAGACTTACAAAAATATAGTGCGAATTTGAGTGGAAGAATACTCACTTTGAATAAGATTGTAATACATTTTTTTATTAAGGTAGCATTTTCTTAGATGATGGAAGAGCTATGAAGGATATCAAACGGTGTGTAGCGATAGGTAACAAAGCGAATGAGGCACTAAAACATATATATTCGAACTGAACAGTTTCAGAATCTGCTAATGTGATAGATCACAACACTATTCTAATACCAGCTTTGATGTATGGTAAATATTGTAGAAATGCTTGCACTGAGAAGAATACACTGCATGACAGAATACGGATGAAGTGATTACGAAGATGTGGTATTGATTGATCTTCGTACTGATTACTCCGATCGAGTTGGGTCTAATAATATACTCATATTTGCTGCATTCCAGGTTTTAGAGATTTAGTTGTAAACTTCGTAGCTTAGTTGTAAAATAGTCCATAGTATATCATTAGATAACAGTGGTCCTGAGCCGAATTGATTTAGTATAATCAAAATATCAACTATGGACGCGGCAACCAAGTGCGCCGATGTCGCCCATGTGAATAGAACTATCAAGATCCTATGAAGTGGACATCACTTGACACTGGCGTATACTCCTTTATATATAAGAGCTAACGGCCATTATTCAAGAAGAAGAAGAAGACAATTTTAGAGAAAGACCAAGGAAAGTATGGTTGAATCAAGTGAATGATATTTTGAGAGAAGGAAAGTTAGAAATTCAGGGAATTCGTAGGAGTCGAATGAGATAGGTTGTTCTATCAACCTATAAGTCGAACCAACCTGCCTTTGGAGATGCCGGTAGGTAGATCAATCACATTGTTTAACCGTGTGTGTCCTCATATAGACATATTTCATGTGTCACTCAGCTCCTTTAGGAAAAAACTCTTGAATTTAGTATAGTACTCGTACTTGAAATCATTTAATCTTACAGGCTACATTTTGTCATAGTGCTTTAGTGTAACATATACATTTTTACAGTATTCTTTATAAGTCTCAACATATTGAACTGGTTTATACATGTTTTACTTGTAATTGTTATGTTTGGTCCTTGTACGAATTAGGGAAACCTGTAATGCACAAAGGACTTGAAAAAGTAAATTAATAAATGGAGTTTAATAAATTAATAAATATGTATGAATGGATGTGTGTATGTCTTCTCTTCTTACCCCGACAGGGAAATAGCGTGATGGCATGTATTATTTTTTTGGGACGTCCCTGAATAAAATAATATTTAGGAAATAGAATAAGGAATCGGAAGAACGAAATTCGTTTTCAAACTTTATAATGATTGTGCTCGTATCTTGGTCAAATAAAATCCAGGCTCGTTGAAAGCCATCCTCTTATCATAAGTCCAGCTTCACACCGAGTTGCTGTGACGCTCGTGCTTCGGGCAACCTTAAATTAGATTAACCGAAGCAGCGCAGTGTGGACGGTGCTGGTGTAGCCGTATGCAATTAAGTAGTTTGGCTTGTTATATTCAAAACTGAAGGCTGTGCGCATGTTTCGAGTTTATATTTAGACTTGCTATGACATTTCACTTGGAGTTAGCTGATTCTTTTTTTTTTAATCCATACTTTGGCTGCTAACATTACATTCAGTCACTGTCCTTTTAGATGTATACGAGTACATGCATATCACATCGTTTCCCAGCTGAATTAAGCAGACAGAGGCAGAGTGACATACTTTCCTATTTTGATACACATATTTCCCCTCTTAACATGTCACCTTATCATATAGCTCCTACGATTTCTCTTCCTTCCTACGTTTTTTTCTTTCAAAATATCATTCACTTGATTCTAATATACTTTCCTTGGCCCTTCTCTACCACGTCTTCCACTTACATTTGCACTGTAAATTTGTTTTGTTAGTTTTTCTTCATTTCGTATTCTGTCATTTTATCTTCACAATAACTTTATTCTGTATTCTGTCATACATTGCCACCCAATGTGCTCTTCTAAGTGCAAGCATGTCTATGGTCTTTATTCAGCTTCCTTCAGTATTTTTTCCCTCCACGTAGCACAACCATACTTCAAAGTTATTACTAGAATACTGTATTGATCTATCATATTAGTAGGTTCTGAAACTGTTCAGTTCGAGTATATGTATTTAAGTGCCTTATTGACTTTGTTCCCTATCGCTACATGTCGTTTGATACCCCTCGTAGCTCTTCCATCATCTGAAAAAATGCTACCTGAATAAATAAAAAATACAATCTCTATTATATAAATTTTATAGAATTTATACACTTTCGTGTATAAATCTATAAAATTTATATAATAGTATTAATTTTTTTGGGACTGAGGCTTTTTTTTTAGAACTAACAAAATATCATTCACTTGATCCAATCATACTTTTCTTGGTTTTTGTTTACCATATCTTTCACTCACACTTGCGTTGTATATTTTTTTCTTGTATTATTTTATTAATTCGTTCCACGTGCTCAAATAATCTTAAAGTGCTCTTCTTAATCTAACTCAACATGTCAGCTTTAGTTCACATTCATCCATCATCACTTCTTTCCGTATACTTAGTATCTATCAATCAGTAACTCGAACTCTTTGAGTTATTGGATCGTTTCCCCTGACGGCAGGTATTCTTCCACTGTTTTAACACAGCAAGGGCACACGTGAGAAACTCTGAGCAGGGGCTATAGTTGCACTTGATTCTACTCTTAGTTACATCTTCTTGTCGCGCAGGACGCTAGACTGGACTTTTGTCACGCATTGTGGTTGAAATTATGGCTACGACGACGCATAAGAAAAAATATGTTTCACCTGTTTATGTTTATATCGCACATATTGCGGATTTAGTGTAGATTAGAACAATTTCTTCCAGCCAACCAGCTTTCATTTCATAATTATTATTGTTATTAATGACCGTGTTTCGCGTAATGTACGAAAATATTTGAAAAAAATTTAACAATAATTAAAATAAGATATAAATCTCAAGGGGAAATAGGCATGTATTCAGGACGAGTGGGAATTGTTCATGTATTCAGGACGAGGATTTTTTGAGATAAATAATGCTTCTTTAATTTTTCTTAAAAATTTATAATAATGAAGTTTATCTGATTGAACCAGGAAGATCGTTCAAAAGTCGAGCCTAGTGTACTGCAAAATATGTTGTGTAGAATTATGCGTGATGCGTTCGTATACGAAGGATTCTGCCGTCACCAGATCGGAGGACAATCCATGATCAGAAATAATATTGAATTTTTCACGCAGTTACTGAAGACAGCTTGGATTGTTCAATACTCAAGAGTGCGTTAACATGACGTCGATTTTTTTTCGTTGTCGTATTTAAAGTCATTGTAGTCTCGAAAGATATTCGAATATACTCGTATTATCTCGTATAATGATATATTTTTCAATAAAAAATAAGTCGAATTCAAACATTTTAGAGCATCTTCAGTCTATTCAATAAATCTTCATTAGCAGCTACATAAGAAATTAAATAATAGCAATACGATCAAGCATTCGATTACTCAATTGTGGAATCGTTGGAATTCGGTTTATGGTGGCAGTTACTGTAACAAATACCACTGTAAGTTTTCATAGAATTACTCACGTTGTATAAAATAAAACCAAAGCCATTATAAAACTCCATTCACTTATTCAACAGGTTGTGCTTTAAATCATGTGGTAAATAAAATTAAAGTTTTCTCTGTGCTGTTTTCTCCAGTACAGTTCTTATTTGAGAAAAAATACCCTTAATTTTTATTTTTTCTTTATCAACGCAATATGATAACAATAACAACAGATTTGTATAGCGCTTTTTACCATCTATCTATATCATATTATATATTTGTACGCATACGTGCATACCATTACGCGTGTAGGGTACCTACGTCCCTAAATAAATAATTGTCAAACATAATTTGTTGTCAAAATAAATTGTAAACATACAGGGTCAACGACCGATGAATCAACCTCTGAACAATCTACAATTGTCACATACTAGAAACGTCAATGTGTACGCACAAATAGTATTAACGCTTTGTCTCGCCGTATTGACAAATAAAATATCATACCCACTACACTGTTCGCAATGTCTGCATACGCCTTGTCATGCACAGGAGTGAGATGGGGATATACGGCTGACGCATTCACGCGCCCCGTTCTGAAAATCTATATATACCTACTTATCGTTGAATAAAAGGCACTTATTGTTAATCATTTGACTTGTTATTATTCACTTGACCATTCATCGCTGTTTACTATTTATCGATTATTCACTCTCACTTTTATCGCATTCCTGAAATTTGTATTTTATTTTAAATACAAACAAATCAAGATCATCACGACGTATCAAATTAAGCATCGCGCTAAATTGATGACCCCGAACGAAGAGGAACACAGAATTCGACTAAAACGAATATAGCGATGTCAACATCAACATCATCAGCACGTCCTACTAGGACACACGCTAAATTGATAACGAGCATTGCTACACGCGTATTCCTTGTCAGGGTATGCAGAGAGGACAGAGTCTATTTACATTTGTACAATATATCTGTTTTGTTTGCGTTTCTTCATTCATTCGTTCAACATGCCCAAACCATATCACCGTGCTCTTCTTCATTTTATTTCACACAGCCTTAAGTTCACATTCATCTCTTATCACTTCATTCCGTATTCTGTCATACATTTCCACTCCATGTATTCTTCTCAATGTACACATTTCTACCGTATATATCCTCTCAGTATTTTTCCATGTTCACCCTCATACACCAAATTTGACATGAACATACAATTGTGGACCTCAGCAGATTTTAATACTGTCTAGTTCGAGTGTATATGTTTGAGTGCCCTATTGAGTTTGTTTCCTATCACTTTTTTATACATATTTGGTACCTAGAATAATAAGTAAAACAACAACTAATAGCACTGTATCGTAATGATCTATCAACCTTAAGAACGCTTTGGTGTTGAATGTCCAAATGCCACAAATATAAAAAAATAATTAAATAACTTGAAGGTGTGCTTAAAATCGAGATGCCAATAATAAATAACAAGTTTACTATTTACAATTAGTCATTGATAAAACTAGTCTGTTCAAAGTTGAGTCGTGTTTCTCTTGACTTTTATATCTGAAGTAAACGGTAGTTTTATATTGTATATTTAATGACTGCTGATCATAATTAAGTCGTTGGAGAGGGAGGGGGGGGGGGGGAGGGATTCTTGAGGAGTTTCATTTGGGGATTTTATAGGTATGCTGGGCTGCTTCATCGTAGTCTATTAGTAGGTTAATAGAGGGGTTGGGGTGGATTGGTTATTTTTTTCATAAAAACGCCCGCACTGACTCTGACTGATGATTTTTTTTATCGCAGAACTACCTGTGTAGCTATGTATGTATGTAGCCTTTGATGTTTTGGCAGATATCTAAATAATTATGATCATATAATGACGATATAAATTATATAAGGCTGACTAGAAAGCCCCAAGACACATTTTAAGAACCCTTGCCTCAAATAAATACTGTATGATATTCAATCCAATGGTCTGGATAAAAAATAACATGACCGCTCTCTCTGTTTAGCGACCACATGATATGTATTTAAATATGTAGTATAATAAGACAAGTTATTTCTCCCCAAACATCGTTACCCGCGCAAGTCTGCTTCGAGATCCAGTTGACATCTTGGCACTAACGGTCCATCCTCCTTTGTAAGAGACCAGAGATTTAAATTATTTCCTTGGATCAGTGTGTACCTCAGTTCTCCATGGGGATATACTCAAGTTATTAGACTACCCAATTTATCTTTGGTCAAGTGAACTTCATGGCTATGGGAGAATCTTCATT
This sequence comes from Odontocerum albicorne, assembly GCA_949825065.1. NCBI lineage: Eukaryota > Metazoa > Arthropoda > Insecta > Trichoptera > Odontoceridae > Odontocerum > Odontocerum albicorne. The sequence goes on from OX463855.1 coordinate 21,275,928, forward strand.
CCCTGTGATGTATATTTTGTATTAAAAGCAAGTTGACAATTCTTGAAGGGATCTCTAGTCAGCCTTATATACTCGTACATACGAGTACGTGCACCTTCGGGCCTATCGGCATTCCATCAAGTGGTATTGAAATATAGTTTTGCTGTATTTAAAGATTTTTTGCAAAAGTACTGGAAACTAGTTGGGTTGTTTGAGTTCCAGATATTTCTTAGTACTTTGATTGCACAGCGGGTCATTTTTCTTATCCCGTGACGTCGAAACGCATGTTCGTCATCTCTGGTACCCTTTTCACATTCTGGTCTGGCGCTGTTGGAACAAGTGTCACTTTGGGATAGTTCCTTCATCGTCACTATGTGACGTCACGTTAAAAAATACGTTTTGTTTCCAATACCAAGTGGATACTTTCAAAATTTCTCCACGATATCTTGCACACCCTTCAGTATCACCACATCTCGAAAGCTTTCAGTTTATTAATTTTAGATACCTATGAGGTTCATGTTCCCCATGCATACATAAGAATCGTCAACACGTAGTAGTATATACTTCTAATGAAGATGTTCAGAGGAAACTGTCGACTAGTGAGTATATTTTTTAATTTTCATACAGTAATTAACAATTTAAATTGTTTCTGTATAGTTATATTGTATTGTGTTATACATTTGTTGTGTATATTACAACCTCGCGGGTTTATTGTACTATGACATTTTTATCTACCAACCATAAATATATTAAAAATTCCGTAAGTGAAAACCTGACTGGATTAAAAAAAAATCATATCATCTTGAATTGAACCGGCAACCCCTTCGTATCTAGGCCAAGGAGGTTGTCAGTTAGCTACATAAAACGGACAATAAAGATAAGTAAGTAATTATTTGATTATTCGGTAAAATATTGGAGTTAAACACAAGCGTGTGTTTATTCTTTATAAATATCGCTTGTTTCGTAAAGAACGATGCCCTTTAACGGTGAAAGCGGCATGGGCGGGCTAAATATTTTATGGGATATTTATTCAGCTGACGGGCAAAATGAGGCGCCCACCTATCCTCGCTGCTCTCCCCCGTTTCTCCACGCTATTTATCTCCATGACGGGGTTTGCATCGTTTGTTTTCATTACAATTATTGCTCTGTAGGTCAAAGTTAATTGTACTGTTTTTGCAACACCAAATTGCGCTGTGTTGAGTTTTTTTCCGAGACTTAAATATTCGTGTATGTACATGTACAGAGTGGCAGCTAGATACTTAATGCGAAATATTGAAAGAAGTTATAGAAGAAACTTACCATATAGTGCGAAGCGCAAACTATGATAACTCTTAACTAGTTTTTTTATTTGGAGAAACTTTGTTTTTTTTCCTGTTGCCATTAAGTTTTTTGTTTTTTGATTTATACAATATTATAAGAATACAATGCGTATAGAGATTTTGCTAATCCTAGGGTAATTTGCGGATGTATTTTTAATTATATTTTTAACATAAAATCCAAATATATAAAAAAACATGTTATTCGAAAAAATACTTCCCGAGTGTCCGTGTTTCAATGTAAAAACTCTTAAATCCTCTTAAACATCTCCAAGTGTTAACCTGTCTATAATCT